>JAJHZJ010000575.1:0-184365 GCA_023548195.1 Bettongia penicillata ogilbyi | reverse complement strand
ACTTCATTTTTCATTTGTCCCATTTTCCCAGTTAGGTGTTGTGGTTTCTTTTCTGTTTGTCCAATTTCCCTTTCCGTTTGTTCAATTTTCCTTTTTCAAAAACTGTTCTCTTCATCGAATTCTTTTCTCAGACTTTTAAAGTTATTGGCCACTTTTTCTTCTATTTCCTTCTTCAGTTGCTCCAGGAAAGCTGTTTGTGCATGTGAACAGTTTATGGTTCTTTCTGATGTTTCAGATGGTAGGAGAATCTCAATACTGACTTCTTTGGGATTCATGTTCTGGTCCTTGTCCCCATATAAATATTCTATGGTCTTTTCCTTCCTCCTTTGCTTCTTGCTTATGCTGCTGAGTCTTTGTGTGTTATGGCTTCTGGTTCTTTCAGTAAGAAGTTGGAGAACCAGGTGTTGAGCTGCTCCTTTGAGACAGCAAAGAGCAGGTGCCTTTTTTTCTTTTTGTTTTGTGTTTCCTGGCTGAACCCTGGGGTTACCTCAGATGTGCTAGAGTAGAAGCAAGCTTAGTTCTTGGTGATCTTGGCTGCTCTTTTGTCTTCCTGTTTCCTCTGGAGCACTAAGGCATGTCTGGTGGTCCTAATTTCCACCCCCCTGCAGCTACTCTCCTTCCAATTCTCCTCTGCCACAGTAAAAGGAACATTATTTAGCAATTTTTCTAGCCTCAGGTGCTTGAGGTTGGGGGCAGAGGGAGAGGATCACAAGGATGGTGAAAATCCTGAAGAACTGTGATTCTTGCAAAATTTTACATTTCAATAAAAAATAGTCTATGTTGGCAATCAGATTCTTTGAGATCTTGTTCCTTTGCACCTCCATTCTCTCCTGTGGCTCCAAGAAGCTGTAACATTTGCAGCCTCCAAATCCCAGTAAACCACCTTAGTAGATGGACTAAACCAGGTTGAGGGTGACTGAAAGGTCTCAAACTTGTAGGTGAGTTAAGGAGATGTCTATTGCAAGCATGTAAAGATTTACACCAGCAGAAGGAAGAGATGGGAAAAACTTGTTCCAGTAGTCATGAAGGAGCCTGAAACTCTGAAGCACATTGAGTTTGGTTAGACATCAAAAGTATCAAGGACTTCCACTGCATCCTAGGCTACTATCAGTGCATTACCCTGTGACTTGACTTTAGTGACTCTGGAAGAGACAGTATGGCTGATGTGTGCAACTCTTCCTCATTGAGCTTCAATTCACATACAAGTCAAGACATCACTCCCATGTCCTTGGTCCTCTTTGAAAACAAAGAACAACGACCAACAAACAACAACAGTGTGAAGGTTGGTGACGCATAGCAAACCCAATGAAGTGAATGATGTAATTTGAGTGCTACAGAGTCCTAAGTCAATGCTCTTTTGCCCAAGACTTTAGGAAATTCAAAGCATGGTTTGACTCATAAGATATGAGCTGGGGCTTGGCCAATTGCCTATTTTCCCTGCAGGTGTGATGAACTTGGATATACAGTGATTCAGGAGGATCTGTAGGGCTTTTCTTACTTCCCTACTCCATCTAATATTAAGTCCTTTTTCTTAATACATCTTACATAGTTTGATAGTTGAAAATATCATCTATTCGTGCAAAATATATCCCCACTCTTAATAAAGCAATAAACATTTCTCTCAGTCTATTCTGACTTGGAATCTCTGACTCTGCTCTTTTGCCTTGAGGTAATTCATCTTTTCCCCCATTTTCCTAAGTCACCTAACTGTGAAATCTTATGCAGTACTTCTGAAAGAGGGTGCCCCTATATCATTGATTAATAGGGTTAGAATTACATGTTTTTAACAGGAGGATCAGATTTCACTATTATATTCGTATGAGAAACTGTTAAGGGAGTGCTATGATACACATCTGCATCTCCAATCAAAATTGCAGTTTTCATTGCCTGTTCATTTAACTTTCTCATATAGTCTCAAAGCAAATACCAGGGTCTGTCTCCAGCAGGACACATAGAATCAGTGTGACACTGACTATTGCATCCCTCTACAGCTAAAGCTAACAAATTAGTGCTATTTTTGCCTCCTTGAATATGGCAATCCCTAAAATCTTGTTGTATAAAAAGATTATAATACCTATGAATTTCAAACAATCTATGCTATATATCCATACTCCTCTGGTCCTTTCAGGCACTGATTCTTACCATCCAAGATATGAATGAATATCCTATTTTTTGAGGTGAATCAATTTAAAATATCTGCAACCTCTTGTGGAAAAAAATCCTCAGGTACTTCCTTAAACATTCTCCCTTGTTCTCTGGCTTTTTTTGTAGTATTAGATTGCACCCACATTCTGAGAAGTTTTCTAGTCTCAATTTGTTTCATTTTCCTCCCATACACCATCGTCTTATGTATCTGGGTCCCAATCAATGTCTGCATGTGCAAAGGTTGCATGAGACTTACTTTTGTTAACTTTTGTCTCTTTTTTTTTCTGAGTTAAATACACAGCTGCCTTTTCTTCTGCCATCCCTGATACTTGTAAGCTTGCTATTGTAAAGGAAATTTCAAATATTGTAGCATAGAAAGATTTTTGTGCAAATCAACTGACTTCTTCTTCAACTGAACCTTTTCTTCCAGCAATTTGTCTGTACTTTTACATTTAATCCTATAGCTTGTTAACAATGCCTACACTCTTCTACACACTCCTTGCATTTCTTTCCTCAGTTCTATTGGTATTCCTTGCAAGTATCTTTCTAAATTTGTGGGTTCTCCCTTCTGTAGTCTTGATTTCCAATTTGCACAAAGTCCTGTACTTTTAGACCATTCTCTCACCAGGGAAGAATAAAGAAAATATTCCCATCCTGGGATACTCACTTCCTGTTAAAATAAGGAGCACTGCCACCCCAAGCTTTCCCTCTCTTAGGCCTCCCCACAAACAAGTTCCCCTAGGCAAAATTCCTCCTTCTCTCACTCTGACTAGCTGCTCTGCCTTGCTCACTCCCAGCTGTGCCTCACTCTCTCACAGCTCCACCCTTTGTGCTCTACCAGTTCAGCAAACTCTTCCCACCATGAGCTCCATGAAACTCAGGCTGTGGGCTGGGCAAGAGCTCAAAGCAGTTCACAAAGGGTCAGGGAATATCTTCAAATTACCTTAACATTGTACCTCTACGACTAGAGGCTTTGAGAAAGTTTTCCTGACCCACCATTGACTTAGCCCTGGAGTAGTGTTAATTGACAGAAATGACAGTATCCTGAGGAACCTCAACCCACAGAAGCGGATAGTTACAACCTGAGTGAGGAGCAACAGGAGCAGAGACCTGCCTGCATCAGGACCCTGTCAGGAGCAAGATAAAAACTTTGTAACAAGGTAGGATGCCAGTGGGTGATTTCCTGCTAAGTCCCCTGGGAAAGATTGGAACCCAGAGTATGGAGTTGTTTATGGTGGGATGGGGTCTAAGTGCCATAACCCCTGGGAAACCACCCTGTTGGTTTTGTTGCCCAGCAGTCCATGAGGACTTGGAATTTGGGCCTGAAGCAATATTAAAATTTGGATTCTTTGGCCCACTAGACTATGGGTGCACCTGAGAGTGCCAGGTAGCAGCCTGCAACAGCAGCATGGAAAGGACATACCCATAAGAGGGCACTCTCTTGTGATTGAGGGGATTGTACCCTATTGTGACTTAGGGGTGCAATGTGTTGTGTTTTTTGTTACCCCAGGGATGTGCATTATTGAGTGAAGACCTGGACTGGGACACCATGATTGTATAAATAAGTATTTTGGGGACAATACCTGAGTGAGGAGGAACTGGTTGCCCATGCCCCAACGATTTTAACTCCCAAAGAATCTAGTGGGGTTTATGCTATAAATTATGTTTATGATGTTATATTGAATATATGTTATATTGAATGATATATTTTGTTTTAGGACTTGTGGTCATGCCTACTGGGGAAAAGGAACAAATTACTTTTGTGCCTGTTTAAGGCCATGTGGCCAAACTAGTAATAAGTTGTTAATATTCTGCTTTAGTTTCTTGGCTCAAGGTTTAGTTTTGAGTAAATAGAATATTTATTGTACTGTGATATTAGATCCTTTAAATATCTTATATCTCATAACTCTTACAGAAGACACAGAGACAAAGACATCGAGAAAGAAAACAGAGTGAGAGAGAGATTATACATATTTTAGACTACTTTCTCATCATGGTGGCTGAGCCTGTTGCTATAACATGAAGTTAAAGAAACAAAAGTCTCTGATTTCCTTTATGAGCACTTAAATATAGAAGTGCTCCATTTTCCCTTAGATATGATACTAACAGTTTCTGTCACTGTCTTGCAAACTTGTTACCCTGATTATAAGGCACTTCTAGTTTAGTGAATATGACCTATCAGGCACCCATACTTTAAAAAGAAACAAAAATGAAAAGAAATTTAAACAATCTGATGGGTCATTGAAACAGTAGTTCATGAGACATGCTAATTGTCTTCAGTTGAAACGTAAAGTGTTTAGCCATGAAAGGACATTATATTTGGACTGAAAGGCCACTGTGTAGAACAATGAATGAAGAGTTGCAAAGTAGCAAAACCTAGACTTGATGGAAAGAACAGTTTCATAATAATTAGAGCTGTCCCAAAATGGAATGTGCTGCCTCAGGAAGTGGTAGATCTCCTGACACTGGACATCTTCAAGCAAATTATGGATGATGACTTTTACAGATATAGGTTAAATTAGATAGCCCTCTAAGGTCTTTCCCAACTCTAAAAAGCTCCCTGACTCCAGTGATCCTGTGACATCAGATATGAGCAACTAGTTGGACTGTGTAGACATGTCTGAGCAAGAATCTACCCACTGATATTCCTTAACATCTTTTGGTTTACTTCCTCTCTAACTGCTGATCTTCAGTCTTTTTAATTTTTTTGCTAGATCATTACTGTTAACACCACCCCCTGCAATGAGAAGTCCATGAGATATGTGTTGAAACTGGATTCATTACAACAGAAATGAACACATATGTGGAATTACAAGTGAAAAGAATTCACAATCCAAATAGAAGCTTGCATACTTATGAAACTACAACAAAGAGAGGAAGAAGAGCAATCTCTTCCTACAGGGAAAAGTTATAGGAATAGAGAATGAGCTAGAGGGGTGAGGAAAGGATGAATTCCTTCCCAAGGGAAAGGAGAAATCCTGAATAAGTAATGTGAAGAGAATTATGTTTTTCATGTTAATCAATATGATGTGTGTAATGGATATTCTAATAATATATATTTCTCAGGAGACTCTGGCTTGGGAGTCAGAGAATTACAATGAAGTTTGAAATGATCAGTGAAACCTTTGACAATATCCCCAAGAATCACTACATTCCTGTGCCTGCACATGTTAAGTGAAGGGAATCAAAGATTGTAAAACCTGTTCTCATCACAGAACTCTGATTCTGTGCCCCACCAAGTAACAACCCACAGAGACTTGAAACAATACTGTTCCTAGAGGATTCTAGAACACCTGCACTGTAGACTTCTAATCTTCTTGTGGGAAACCACTCAAGCCCTAGAAATGATTGTATTGTAATCCACCTTCTCCCTTTGCCCTCCCTTCCATCATACCCCAACCCTGCTTATCCCCTTCTCCCCCACTTTCCTATATTGTAAGCTAGGTTTTCATACCAAAATAAGTGTGCATTTTATTGCTTCCTTTATTCGATTGTGATGAGAGTAAGCTTCATGTATTTTCTCTCAGCTCCCCTCTTTTTACCTGTACTGAAAAGTTTTTTGGCTTGCCTCTTTTTTTAATATAAATTTATTTATTTAACTTTTTACATTCATTTTCACAAAATTTTGGCTTCCAGATTTTTCTCCCCATTTGTCCCTTCCCCCCACACCCAATTACAATGAGCATTCTAATTTCCCCTATCACCAAACTGCCCTCTCTTCTATCATCCCTCCCTTCCCTTGTTCCCATCTTCTCTCTTGTCCTGTAGGGCCAGATAACATTCTATTCCCCATTACCTGTATTTCTTATTTCCCTAGTAGCAAGAACAATACACAACAGTCGTTCCTAAAACTTTGAGTTCTACCTTCTCCCCATCCCTCTCTCCCCAACCCATTCCCTTTGTGAAGGCAGGCAATTTAATATAGGCCATATCTGTGTAGTTTTGCAAATGACTTCCATAATAGTCATGTTGTGTAAGACTAACTATATTTCCCTCCATCCTATCCTGCCCCTCATTGTTTCTATTCTGTCTTTTGATCCTGTCCCTCCCAAAGTGTTGACTTCAAATTGCTCCCTCCTCCCATTGCCCTCCCTTCCATTATCCCCCCCATCCTGCTTATCTCCTTCTCCCCCACTTTCCTGTATTGTAAGATAGGTTTTCATACCAAAATGAGTGTGCATTTTATTCCTTCCCTTAGTCGAATGTGATGAGGGTAAACTTCATGTTTTTTTTTTCTCAACTCTCCTCTTTTTCCTTCCACTAAAAAGTCTCCTGCTTGCCTCTTCTGAGAGATAATTTGCCGTATTCCATTTCACCCTCTCTCCTCCCAATACATTTCTCCTATACATTTACATTAATTTTTTTAAGATATGTTCCCATCCTATTCAATTCACTCTGTGCTCTATGTCTCTGTGTGTGCATGCATGTGTGTGTGCACATGTGTACGTGTGTGTGCATGTGTGTGTGTGTGTAATCCCACCAACTACCCAGATATTGAAAAGTTTCAAGAGTTACAAATATTGTCTTTCCATGTAGGAATGTAAACTGTTCTCCTTTGGACAAGTCCCTTATGACTTCTCTTTGCTGTTTACTTTTTCATGCTTCTTCTCCTTCTACTGCTTGAAAGTCAAATTTTCTTTTCAGCTCTGGTCTTTTCATCAAGAATGCTTGAAAGTTCTCTATTTCATTGAAAGACCATTTTTTTCCACTGAAGTCTTATACTCAGACTTTCTGGATAGGTGATTCTTGGTTTTAGTCCTAGTTCCTTTGACTTCTGGAATATCATATGGCAAACTCTTCAATCCCTTAATGTAGAAGCTGCTAGATCTTGTGTTATCTTGATTGTATTTCCATAATACTTGAATTGTTCCTTTCTAGCTGCTTGCAATATTTTCTTCTTGATCAGGGAACTCTGGAATTTGGCCACAATGTTCCTAGGAGTTTCTCTTTTTGGATCTCTTTCAGGAGATGATCAGTGGATTCCTTGAACATGCATTTTGCCCTCTGGTTCTAGAATATAAAGGCAGTTTTCCTTGATAATTTCATGAAAGATGATGTGTAGGCTCTTTTTTTGATCATGGCTTTCAACCAGTCCCATAATTTTTTAAATTGTCTCTCCTGGATCTATTTTCCAGTTCAGTTGTTTTACCAATGAGATATTTCACATCATCTTCCATTTTTTCATTCTTTTGGTTTTGTTTTGTGATTTCTTGGTTTCTCATAAAGGTCATTAGCCTCCATCTGTTCCATTCTAATTTTTAAAGTACTATTTTCTTCAGTGAGTTTTTGAACCTCCTTTTTCCATTTGGCTAAATCTGCTTTTGAAAGCATTCTTCTCCTCATTGGCTTTTTGAACCTCTTTTCCTAATTGAGTTAGCCTATTTTTCGAGCTCTTCCAAGGCCTGAGCCCACCCGACAACCCCCTGGGATGTCTGGGATACAGAGGCCCCCCGCCCTCCACATCTTTCCCTGATGGCAAGAATATCTCCTCCTCATCAGATCCGAAAGGCGGGATCATTTGCATCTGCTCGAAAAAGCTCTCTGTAGTCTTATTTTTCTTCCCTTTTCTGGGCATTTTCCCAGCCAGTTACTTGAGTTCTGAGATTTCTGTCCACCCCCACCTAGATTCGTCCAGCTAGTGCTTGGGGTCTGAGATTCAAATGGGCTTTCTGTGGCAGGTGCAGCTGCTATTCAATGTGAGCTTTAGTTCTGGTGCTGGGGTGGGAGCAAGGCCACCTCCCAGGCTCAGTTCCCTCAGGGGCTTTATGCAGAGACCTCCAGTAATGGAGCGGGTGGGGGTAGGGCTGTCTCCCAGGCTCAGCTCCTTCAGGTGGTTTATGCAGAGACTTTAGTAATGAAGATCCTGCCTGCTCAGGGAGTCCCGGGGGCCGCCGCTGCTGCCTCTGCCTCCACCGCTTCCTGCCCCTGCCTCTGCCTCAGCCACTTCCTCCCAAGGGGGCCCAAGTCACGGAGACACCCCGCTCCTCTCTCTGCCAGCTCACACGTGTCTTTCACTGACCTGTAGAGTCTGTGGGCGGAGGGACTTTCCTGGCCGCCGGAGGTTCCATCTCTGAAGCCTGCTCGGATCTGCTCCTCCAGCGCTGGGGTGGACTCTGCTTTCCAGGGTGCTACGGACCCTGGGGATGGCTCTCCAGGGCTCTCTGGAACGGAAATCTCTTCCACTGTGTTTCTGCACACCTTGCAGTGATCCAGAACTTGTGGGGAGCTCTTCTTACATTAAATCTATGGACTGTGGGTTCGGAGCTCGTATACGTGAGTCTTTCTACTCCGCCATCTTAACTCCGCCCCCGAGTTAGCCTATTTTCCAAGGTATTATTTTCTTCAGCATTTTTTTGGGTCTTCTTTATCAAGGTGTTGACCTGTTTTTCATGCTTTTCTTGCATCTCTCTCATTTCTCTTCCCAGTTTTTCCTCTACCTGTCTAACTTGATTTTCAAAATCCTTTTTGAGTTCTTCCATGGCCTAAGCCCATTGAATATTCATTTGGGATGTTTGGGATACAGAATCCTTGACTTCTTTGTCTTTCCCTGATGGTAAACATTGTTCTTCCTCATCTGAAAGGATCAGAGGAGATATCTGTTCACCAAGAAAGTAACCTTCTGTGGTCTTATTTATTTTTCCCCCTTTTCTGGGCATTTTCCCCTGCCAGTTACTAGACTTCTGAGCTTCCTCTCCACATCCACCTCACCTCCAGATCCTCCCAGCCAGCACTTGAGGTATGAGATTCAAATGCTGCTTCCGAGCCTTAGGGTTTCGGCAGGCGCAGGGCTGCTATTCAGTATGAGAGTAAGTTCAGCTGCTTGAGTGGAGGCAGGGCAGTCACTTAGAGCTCAGTTCCCTCAGGGGTTTTATGTGGAGACCTTCAACAAAGCAGGCACCTTCATGCCTTCTTTGGGAGCCCCTGTCTGCTGCTGCCTCTGCTGCTGCCTCCTGAGGGTGCCTGAGTTTTGGGGACACCCCACTCCCCCCTCAGCCAGTCAAAAAGAACCCTCTCATTGACCTTTGGTGTCTATGGGTGGAGGGATCTGCGTTGCTGCTGGAGATTCTGTCTCTGAAGCCTGCTTGGGTCTGCTCCTCTTGATGCTAGTTGGCCAAGGCACGGTTGGGCTCTGCTTCGGGTCCGGTGCGTGATGAACTTTTCATGTCAGTTTTTCAGGTCTCTCTGGAACAGAAATCTCCTCCACTCCATTGTTCTGTGGCTTCTGCTGCTCCAGAATTTTTTGGGAGTTCTTCTTTACAGGTATTTTATGAGCTGTGGTTTAGGCCTGGCATATGTGTACCTTTCTAATCTGCCATCTTGGTTCCTCCTCAAAATCTATTCCAAGAGCTGTAATTTCATTCTTTATCTTTTACTTCATCTCTTCTTTTATAACATCCATTCACATTGTGTATTCTCTTGACTTAAATGAATGCTTTTTCTCTGGGCTTTTACCTTGGGATTATAATGGAATTCTAGTTTTTAGAATTGTACTTTAATTAGTTTGATTAATTAGTTTAATTAGAATTGTACTATTAATAGTATATTTTTGCGGTATGAATAGTTATGTTCTCTTGGTTCATGTTTTCAGTTTTTCCATTGTTGGATAGTTAAAATCTCTTTGCTGTTTCCTTTGTCAACAAAATTTTGAAATGCTGTCCAATCTGGATTTCTTTTCTAATCTGGGAAGGGCTAGTCCTAAACAGAACAATCTAGAAACAGGTGTGTCAGTGGTATCATTCATTTTGGAATGAGAAAAACAACTTCCATTCACGAAAGTCCTACCCCCCTGAAGCAGGGCTTAACATATTGCGGTACAGACAAGGCTTATATACATAAATGGGTTGTAATATGACATAGTCATTTTTAGGTGTTGTGTTACTGTTCACAACATGTCCTGTAGGCTCCAGTATTGTGCCAAGTCTTGGGAGTCATGATTAATCTATGGTGTATAGAACCACAATTCTGAGATGGGAATAGGGGGAAAATAACTGTTAATGACAAGGAACAGGGATTCAGAATATGTGATGGATGGCCCTGGGGAAAAGGGGGAGTTAAATCCCTCAGTGAACACTTTATGGTGGCCCAGGCAATACACTTTGCTAGAGGGTGAGATCTTTTCAGAGTGCAAAGGATTATTATTATGCCAAGTTCACTGCAAAACCTCCTTGCTGGTCGTTAGCTCTGGAAAACTGTAATATCCAAAATACTTTCACACTTTTTATATTCTCTTTACAGTTATATAAGGCATTGCCATACTCTCTCATCCCTTTGTGCAGATTCCAGTGTGGGACAGGAGGCCCCTATGTGATCATACTGATTTCTCAGTCCTCGGTTTAGAATTTGTAAGCAGACGTGGGCAACAATTCATTTTTATCCCAATTCCTTCCAGTAACTTTGGTCTTAGAGAACTAAACAGGACATTGCAGTCCTCAATAGGGAGACTAGGATTGGGATACCGCTATATATGCTCTGTACCTTTCAAGTTCTGTCTTAGCTGGGATGATATCCTAGCATCTGTAAATTTCCCATCTTCCACCACCATTACCACTGCATAATCGTAATTATGTCATTACTGGAGGACATTTTTTTTTCCTCTTCCCATCTGTAAATCCTGAGCCAGTGAAGCTCTTCCCCCATCCAAGTTGTTGTTTGTACCCTTGCTTCCCAAGGAGGACCATGGTGTCAAGAAAATGATCCCATATCTTGCAAGTGAGTTGGATTTAAGTAAGGGAGGGCAGAGCAAAGAGCTCTGTCTCACTTTCTCCTCCAGAGCTGTTTGGGTCCAATGCAGAATATACATCTGGACAAATGGAGAAAATGGATGAAGCATTCAGATTAGAGAAGTCATGGATCAAGTGGTTTAACATGAATCTTTTTTTCTATGCTCTGCCCTCTAGAAGGGCAGAAGGAAAAAAAATAACAAGCAATTTTAATACTGATATTTTATTGTATATATGTGTTTGATTACCACCATTGCCTCCCCATCTTGCCTCAGTTTCTATTTCCATCTCTCACTTAGAATCTGTTTTCTTCTCTCACTCAGTCTCTCTGTGTGCATGTCTCTGTATCTGTTTCTGACTGACTGTCTATATGTGTGTATGTCTCTCTGTCTGTTTCTCTTCCTGCCTATGTCTTTTCTTGTCTCTCCCTTTCAGTCTCTATCTCTGCATGCTTCCCTGTGTTTTGTCTTTCTCCTCTGTGTATCTGTCTTTCTTTCTCTTTCTCTACCTTTGTCTTTATCTGTCACTCTGTTTCTCCATCTCTGTCATTCTGTGGCAGTCTCTCCATATTTGCATCTCTGTGTCTCAATTTCCCTTTCTGTAAGTCTCTGTGTGTTTCTCTGTCTCTCTCTTTCAGTAATCATCACGTTCTTTAACTTATCTATCCTGTTTGTTGTTTCTTCTCTGTTTCCTCTTACAGCATTTGTCATCTTACCTAAATGTTGTCCTAGAACAGGAATTTCATACCTTTTGACAGTCTAGTGAAGCCTAGAGGCCTTTTCAGAGAATCATGTTTCTTAATGCATAAAATAAAATACATAGGACTACAAAGGAAACTAATTGTATTGAAATGTAATGATCATTTTTTTCAAAAATAAATTAAAGGACCACAGACTAAGAATTCCTGTAGAGAAAGCTAGGTTTGACTGAGACTTTTATGCTCCCATCTTTACTGGAGCTAATTATATTTTGTTTTTGTTAACTTTATTTGGCATCGCTAAAATTGATCTAACACTCTCTAGACTTTAGATGGGAATACAAAGAAAGAGAACAGATATAAGCAAGCTCTATTCTCATCCTTCAGTTATGACCTATCTTCCATTATATTTCCTCCAGTGCATCCAGGATAGATGTTCCACTGCTCACCCCTCTGCAATATTGCATCTCATCCATTCATATCTAACTCAAGAGGATCAGAATTTGTATAGGTTAACTCTCTAGAAAGATAAGACATTATACAAGTAATGTATATTTTGCTTATTAATAATGTAATTTTGCTCTTAACGGTATGATCTTTCCCATACATTAAAAGGCCCATGTGGCCTGCTTAAGCCACATGGAGTCTTAAGTCACATGAGCCAAATCACCTGGAACAAGACAGGGTGGAGCAGGAAGAAGTGGAGCTAGAACACTGCTGAAAGGAAGTTAGAGAACAATCAGAGCTGAGAAAGGTAGCACCCACTCTGAGTGGGACAGCTTATTTGTGATTTTGTTTAAGGGAGCTGGTTTGTGGGAAGGCCCTAGCAAGGGAAAGCTTGGGGATGCTATTGTCTTCTGCATTTTGGTTGTATATAGATTTCTTTGTTGCTATGGTGGATTTGGCTTTCTGGTGTTGGGATTCAGGTTTCTGTTGTTTGAATAAATGTTTTGGTTCTGTCTTCCATGTGGAGAGTCTGCTGTATTTCATGATTCAGAATTTTGCCGGCAGGTTCATAGGTGCTGTAGGTGCTGTGAATATTGCTTTGGCACTACAGACATCTCATACACCTTCCTTTCCACAACCCAAATATCATTGCATTAGTCTCGCCCTTTAAATAGGTATTGGGAACTGGATGAGAAAGAGGAGTTGATGGATTAAGTGTGTCCTAAGGATAACTAGTTGTTTTTTTTTTTTTCTGTACTATGTGTAGTTTCTACCATTTTGTCTGAGCTCATAAATAATGAGTATTGTACTTATTAAATATTCTTAAAAGTCTCTTAACTCTGTAAGATTTATTCTTTCATTCATCCATCATATTTAGTGAGCATCTGCTATGCACAAAGCATTGTGCCACCCCCCTCACTATCCAAAAGGGCAAGTGTTTGTAAATAGACATGAATTCAAAAGAACTGCCTTAGTTACAGTCTCTAGACATGAATTTTAGTTTGACCTAATAGACCTTGTGTGTAAATTCACATCCATCTAGCAGTCATCTAGAATCGAGCTTGGCAAACTATAACCCAGGGATTAAATTAGCCCATAGCCCTTGAATTATCTTTGCTTGTTAACAGTACAAAAATAGACAACAGGCTGAATTTGGCCTCTGGGACATAGTTTGCCAACTACTTTATACTGTGGAATCTGATGCTGTTATGACTACTGAGGGACATTTTCCCTTTATTCATCATTTTCCTCCCCATGATGTTTAATCTTGAACTTCTTGAAGGTCCTAATGAGGGGCAAACACCTCTCATCTCTGTGCCATTGGAAATATTCCTTAGCTGGAATACTCTCTCTCCTTACTATCACATCATCTTCATTCAAGACTTAACTCAAGTGCTACCTTCAATCAATCAACAATTATTACACCTACTATGTGCCCAGCACTGTACTAGGTTCTGGGCACTATGAGAGAGTGAGGAAAAGCTGCAATTACAAAGAATGAACAAACCACACTCAAAATGAGCTTACATTCTAATGGTGGAGACAACAGGCATATATAAAAACACATATGTTATAAAGATAATCAATATAAATATATAAAGGTAGTTTTAAAAGGCAGTTTGAGAGGGAGGGTACAGCAATTAGGGGGATCGGGAAAGATTTCATGAAAAGATAGTATCTAAGTTGCCTCTTAAAAGATGAGTAAGACTTGGTGAGGTAGAGGTTAGGAGAGAGGGTATTTGGTGTATGAGGAAGAAGCAGTGCAAATGTATAGAAGGAGGTGGACTGTCATTAGTGAAGACCAGAGTGGTGGTTGGTTTGGTTGTGATGTGCAAGAGGAGAATTAATATCCAGCAAAGCTGAAAAGATAGAATGGATCATGGTTCTTCAGAGCCTTAAAAGCTGAAGAGGGGACTTTTTATTTATCCTAAAAGCAATAGGAAGCCATTGCAGTTGGTCAAATAAGGGAGTCACATGGTCAATTCACCTTCATCATAAAGTATTTCCTGATCCCACCAGCTGTCAGTACTTTCCCTAAACTATTTTGCATTCATTTTGTATTTGTTCTCTATATATTTATTTAGAGAGGCAGTGTGACCCTGTGTATAGAAAGTCAACCTTGGAGCTAGGAGGACATTAATTTAAGTTTTATCTCATATATTATGACTATATGGCCTTTGGCAAGTCACTTAACTCTCAAAGTGTAAGTTGAAGAGAAGGTAACAACATGCATTGATAGAAGGAGTTTCCCCATCCAGGAGTTCCATAACCTGATGAAAACACAGGTCTGTTTGAGATATACACATGTATGTATATGTATATTTATAAATATATGCCTACATGTGTGTATACATATAGTATGTGTGTAGAAAAATGTTTCTGGGCAACACATATATTCATATATATATATATATATATATATATATATATATATATATATACACATGTATACATATGCTATTCATTTTTGAGGAGGACCAATGGAATCATAGGTGATGTCTTTACTTGCACACGAATTGAAATTTAAGTGAAGCAAAGTTACACAAAATCATCAGCTTCACTCACTCTTCGTGAGTAATCAAAATCCAGTGTCAAAACAAGTCAGGCAACTGGTGAAGACCCTGGAAGCAGTGGATGACCTCAGCATACATGATGTTAATCAAGCTCTAAATAATGCATAGTACTTGCTTCAGTCACCTTCATGGGCACTGGAACAAATTGCTCTCATTTGAACATTGCACCAGGGGAAGTCTTCACATGCTTGGACCAGATATCTCCCCAACTCTCTGATGGGTCTGAGGCCTGTGGGTTACCTTCAACCTGGTTTAGCCAGTTTTACATAGGTAATTATACCAGGGTATGACCAGTAAGAGTAGCACCTCTAGTGCAGGGACTTGCCAAGCACTTTTTCAGGGCTGCTCACCCATCTTTCGTGTCAATCTGTGACCCAACTCTCATACGTGACTCCAAAAAGTCATAGCACATACAGAGGTACAAATATAATATATGTATACATAATAGACACAATATTGAGTGTACATATATGTATGCTCATTTATACACATATGTGCATAATATGGGCACATGTATACATGTGTATTTTTATATGTGTACATATTGGTGTGCATTTTCATTTTTATCTATGTATTCCCATAATGTACTGTGGTTTCTGGAACATGATAGGTACTTTAGAAATATTTGTATGTTGGTTGATCAGTGATTCATTCCCACCATTCTGAACTTCAGATATCTAGTTACCTTTCTTATTTTGAATAAAAATCCTTTGTTGGACCTGATTGTTTAATCTTACATCACTTTTTTTCTTTTTTTCACTATTAAACATTGAAACAAAAATTCTCTCTCTGCTGCCTACATTTTCTCACCATTTCACTGAAGCAACTAGAATATAGAATGTTAAAGCTTAAAGTAATTTCAACTTTTTTATGTTCAACCCTGGTTTTATTTAGTTGATGAAGAAAATATAGTTAATGTTTACATGCCCAAGGTGAGAGTTCATTAGTGGCTAAAGTATAATGAAGACATAGGACTATGATCTTAATTTTCAGTCCCCATTGGATAGTGGTAAGTTATCTTCTTCAGTGACTCTTGTTCATACTCCTGTTCTCTAACTGTGGCCATTTCTGAAGCTATACTTCATGGCTCTCTGCTCCTGGCTCTCTCCTCTCTCCTTTGAAAAACTTATTCATTTTTTCTCCTGCAAATTTCATATGAGTGACTTACTAACCCATCATCATTGCAAATTCTTACTTTCCATTCAAGTTCCAGCCTCCAGCCTCTAAATGTCAATTAAACATTTTCCCCTGGAATACTGTCACCAAAAAATTAATATGTCTGAAACTCAGGGGATGAATGATTGAACTCATCTTCTCAGGAAAAAAAAAAAAAGTTTTCTTCTAAAAACCTCATTTTTTTCAATACCGCCATTTCACCCACACCAATGATGACCACCATTTCACGTAGTCTTCAGAACTTGATATTTCTTTGACTTCCTCGTCTGTTCCTTTCCCTGAATCAATTTTCTTCGAAAAACAATCCCATATTCTTCTTTCACATGATTTTGTCCTAGTTTTCACTCTCTCATGACAGGATTACTGCAAAAGTATTTACACTGGAATCCATGACTTCAGAGCATGATCTACTCTGTCAACAAATTAACGCTTCTAAAACATTGCTTTCATTGTTGATGCTTTCCCAAGGTATAGCACTACTAAACAGACTTCAATGGCTCCCTATCATCTACAGGATAAAGTGTAAGATCCTCAGGCAATCCATCAGGTTCCTCAATTAATTGGCCTACCTTACTTAACCAAAATCACAGCTCCCCAGCTCATACCTCTAGTACAATCAAGCTTCTCTCCTCAGTGTGCTGGCGAAGCTTGTTCAAAACCATGGTTCATTCTTGTGCTTAGTCAATCATTCTTGCTTGAAGTACTTCCCTCAGTCTTGCTATCTGAATCCTGCTCACTTTTCAAGACCTGAGTTAACCCCTTGTATAAAGTCTCCCACTATTGCACTTCTATTCATTGATTTCTTTGCCATTTTAATTTCTGTAAAGTATCTGAACTACAAATCCAGCATTCCATCATCCTGTATACTGTTTACTTCTGTTTTCTTTTGTGTGCTGATTTCACTGTTAGTCATGTCAGGGTAGGAACTATGTCTTTAGGGTATTTTTTTTTGTATTCCCCACAGCAGCAAGTAGCAAAACAAGAATACTTGTTGGATCAAAGTTTCTGAGGTAATTGCTACAAACTTATAGCATCTAATGTAATAAAAGGTGAGAATCTTAAGGTGTTAATAAGTCCATTAATAAAATAATTTACCCTGGATTCAAAGAGGTTACACAGTTTTACTTTCTTATTCACCAAGTAGACATTTGGGGAAAATATTTCTTTAACTTTTTGGCTAATTTAAGAATGGCTTTGTTTTTCTTCATTAGCAATTGGCTTACCTCATGTAAAATGTATCAGAAATAATATATGCAATACAAATAGCATCATTTAAACAGGAACGATGAATTGTTATTACAAGATTAATTTGTTAATGATTTAACGATATTTTCAAGACAATTACCATGAGAGAACAACAAATTTTTGACATGACTTTTATGATGTAATAAATGTTTTCTGTGTAAATCCACTTCCAAAGAAATCACTGCAAAAAACTTCAAGTTGAGAACCAAACAAAGCTGGAGAAGAGCCTACCTTAAGTAAGGAGTGACCATGTTGAATTCACTGAATTCACTCAAGGCTATATTTGAGAGGTTTTGGGGCTTGTGGATTTATTTTCAGGTTTTTTATTTGTTTTTGTTTTTGTTTTTTAGCTTAATTTGGTTGTGCTGTTTTCTAGTAGTCCTTTATATTATATTACCATCATGCATCTTATACTATGGGGACTAGAAATGAAAACACAAAAAAAGAAAGACTTTTACAAAATCACCTCCTATTCCCTAACACTGACACGTTTTCCTTTATATTTCCTACTGAATCCTGTAGTGCCATAGTTTCATGGTATTATGAATAATGTTCAACAGATTCCTCTTTTCCATATTTACCCTACTCTATGATACTATCCATTCTGAAAATACTCTTCTTTTCAGGACCTGAAATTAAGATAATAATAGTACCCTATTTCAAAATATCTGTATTCATTAATTCATTTCTCAATTAGACTTTATACTTTTCTGAGTTAATGCGATCCAAAGTATTTCTCTTCCATTTTTTGATAACTTTGTTTGTGAAAAACTTAAACTTATTCAAACAAGGAAATCTCAGCGTACAAATTTTGTTCCAAATCCCCCTGAGATGTTTTTCTCCATAATTTTTCTCAGGGCACTAATTACTTCCTTGTTTCTCAGGCTATATATAAAAGGGTTTAAAAAAGGAATTACTATTGTATAAAAAACAGCAAGGGGTATGTCTATGGCTCCTTCATCAACTGCTCCTGGCCGAACATACATGATAAGTAGAGAACCATAAAATATCGAGATAGATACAAAGTGGGATACACAAGTGGAAATGGCTTTGCCTCGTCCTTCTTTTGATTTCATCCCAAAGATAGTTAAAAGGATGAAAAGATAAGACAGTAAGACAACTCCTATAGTAAAGACTAGAATTGCACCTGGGAAGATGAATATCATCAATTCATTAATATAAGGGTCAGTACAAGAGAGTCGATATAAAGGAAGAACATCACAAAAAAAAAGATTAATTTGATGTGACTTACAGAAAGTTAATCTGAATAGAAAACCAACATGAATCATGGGATGTAGGCTGCCACCCACCAGTGATCCAATGATCATCTGAATGCAGAGTTTCTTTGACATCTTGTTGGGATAATGAAGTGGATTACATATCGCCATATAGCGATCATATGCCATGGCTGCCAGGAGAAAACAGGCTGTAGTTTCAGCAAAGCAAAGACAGTAAAATTGTACCATACATTCATGAAGGGAAATCATTCTATCCTTAGAAAAGAAGTTCGTTAACATCTTAGGAGTAATAGCACATGAATTAAAAGCATCCATGAATGCCAAGTTACCAAGGAACAAATACATAGGTGAGTGTAGTTGGGGTTCAATTGAAATTAATGTCACCAGTCCAATGTTGCCTATTATAGTTATCAGGTAGATTATAAGGAAAAGTGTGAATAGAAGAATCTTCAGTTCTTGATGATCTGTAAATCCAGTGAGGATAAACTCAATTGTCAGAGAGACATTTTCAGCCATCTCAGTGTCCTGAAAACAGGGATTTTGGATATATATTAGAATGCACCTCAAAATATACCTACTTCATTCTCCTAAATTCTTTCAGGAGATACCATCTCAATCAATGAACATTCATTAAGTGTAAGGCACTCTGCTAAGTGCTGGGGAAACAAAAAGTGGCAAAATATTATTCATGCCTTCAAGAATTCACAATGGGGGAGAGAATATGTAAATAAGTGTATACAAACCAGCCATATACTGGATAAATAGGAAATAATTTATAGAAAGAAAGCGCTAGAATTAAATAGGGTTGCAAAAGACTTCCCGTAAAATAGGGGATTTTCATTGAGAGATGACACCAAGGAAATCAAAAAATAGGCAGAGTTAATGAAAGAAAGAATTCCAGACATAGGGGACAGCAGAGAAAATGCCTGGAGTCAAGAAACGGACTGTCTTCTTCATGTCCAAGACAATATTAGTTTCTCTGAGCTTTTATAGTCATAGCTTTGGAAATTTTGCGGGGTTCCAGAGAGGAAAAGTAAGAATAGATTGGCCTGGACTCTTTTTGCATAATTTAAGAAACTGTCCTGTGTTCAAAAGGTTGTTTTTCAAAGATTTATGCAAGCCTAGTCAATTATCAAGTATCCAGTGTGATATATTTTCAAATTATGAAAAAATTAATAGGTGATGGGTGCCTAAAGAGTAGACTTTTTTAAAAGTAAGTCTCATTTACCAATATTTTCCTTTAGTTAACAATTACTACAGCCAATGGTGCATCTATTCTAAAATCACATGCTCTTCAATGTGCTGAGCTTGGAAATTCCACAAGAATTACCATTGGTGGACCCATGATCTATCCATTTCACTCTTCAGTCTCAGACAATGTTACCAAAATACCTCCTTGCTAAACATTGATAATCATGTCAGTATCCTAGGGAATCTCACTGCAAAGTGTTAGATTCTCTTAAAATGTTAATAAATCTATCATATTGAATTTTTGCAAATCAATCTTAATTTATTCATATTCTCATACTTGAGTAACGGATTCAATAAGATTAGTACCCATTGAACCATGTTAATCTTGCTTTACTTGTCCCTAAAGTTCCTTTTCAAAGGTTTGAAGGAGTACTATAATACTAGCTTTACAGAGTTTGGAGAGTATGTCTCCATTTGTATAACTGATATTCTTTATTAAAGAATAAGGACTGGATATAGTATTTCATTTGTGTATAGAACTGCATGTATAGAAAACATTCCTTTTTCAATTCAGACTGGCACCTTCTCTGCAACTAATGCTCTTAGACTCATTGAGAAGTAAAGTGATTTGTCCAGGGTCACATAGATAGAATGCATTGGTAGGACTTCATCCAAATCTTCTTAGTTTAAGATTGACTCTCTCTACTGTATCATGTTTCCTCTCTTTATCCTTTATTATTTGTATTAATTTTTAATATTGCTTACCCTCTGAGGTTTATCTCCTATTTTTAGTGTATTATTGTCTGGAAGATCCTCCATTACTTTGATTATTTTAGTTGTCCTTTCCTGGGGTTTCTCTTCCTCTTTTCTGTCTCCTTTAGAGAGCCATTATGATGACTTCCATAGAATTTCAAGAGCAAAGATTCCTGCTTTGTAATGAAGTAGAATGGTATGTTTGTTTTGCTTCCAAAATCTTAATCATGTTTCTTCAGCTTTTTCTCTTTCTCATCACATTTAGATCAAAATTTTCAAGAAATAACCAATGCAATTTGCTATACTCTAGCTACAATAATTAAGATTATTTTTCATTGCTTCTATCCACAATTGAAACTCAGTCAACATGAAATTTTACTGTCCCCTGTTTCCCTCAGCATGTTATTGATGTAGAGCATGATTTAGTTTTGCCAGATCTAAAAAGAGAAGTTTCAAAACACCATTAGAATTCTAAGGGAAAAATGAAGAATTTCTGTATGTTTTGATATTGTTAGGTCACTAGTTTAAAGAAGGCCTAATAAAAATATTGATCTTGGAAGATAGAAAAACATGACAATTTTTAGTTAATTTTCTGGAGTCAGAATATCAATTGTGATTTTCTTATAAAAATGACAGTATGGAAAGCCATCCTTCTCTTAAATATTTTCTAGCATTTACATATCACTTTTAGTTTCACAAAATGATTCATATATATACATATATATGTATGTGTATCCATATATATGTATACATATATGTATATGTATATGTATGAGCATAAATAAATTTCATTTGACACTAAGGGTCCTGACAAATATTTTAGATTCCCATTATTGATGGAAGTTAGAAAATGCAATGAAAACACAAGCTATTCATAGGCTTTATATTACAGGTTCAATCAATAAGCATTTATTAAAAGCTTTTCCTAGCCATTAGTGGTACAAAGACAATAATAAAATAATTCCTGTCCTCAAGGCGCTTATACTCTGCACTATATATGCTCTAAAATATGCAGTATATAGTATATACCCAGGTACTGTGCTGAGTATTCAATATAAAGAACAAAACAAATAAAACCAACAGTCCCTGCTCCCATCAAAGAGCTTGCATTCTACTGGAGGGCAACCACATGGATACATTTTAAGAAGCAGTGCGCTGGAACCCACCCAAATGGTCTGACCAAAGTAGATTATTATGTGTTCAGTGTGCGTATTTACACCTTGGAAATCAGCAAACAGTACAAATCAGGGCTTGAGTCATCATTTTGTTAATTGTCTAAGCAAGTGATGGGGAAAATGTTACTAATTCATCTTAAACTGAAAAGTGTATCACACAGATTTCTCATACTCCACAGAGAGCTAGTTGTTAAATATTTACTGGCATAACCTTGTAGCTTAGCATCTGCATGCACACACATGTGTACATGCACACATACGGCAACAACAACTAGCTCTGGAGAGTGGGAATTATATATAATATATATGTGTGTGTGTGTGTGTGTGTGTGGAGAAAGGAAGAGAGGAAGTAGGAGAATAAAGAAGGAAAACAAAAAAGAATGAGAAGGAGGAGGAAGAAGAAAAGAAGAAGATGAAGAAGAAGGAGGAGGAGGAGATTTAGCAGAAGTTGTATAAGGAGAAGAAATAGAGGAAGGAGGAGGAGGAGGAGGAGGAGGAGAAGCAGGGAGGCAAAATTTCTGCAAAATTTTGAAAAAATATATTAGCAATAACTTCTGTCTCTTTTTCATCAATCTCTTCTAAATTTTCCCTCTAAAATTTATTTTATATGTGTCTATTACTTCCAGAGTTAACATCTGTCCAGAGATTATTAGCCTATTTCTTTCATGAACACCTTTCATAGACCAGTGAATCTTAAGTATCCTTTCTCAGATGAATATGTGAAAAAAATACAATAAAAAATATGATCATAAAGGAAACCAATTATACAGTAATAAAATATTTTAAGCTACCAATCCAGTCCTTGGTCTCATCACTTTATAACAAGATCACTAAAAACACACTTTATTGGTCTCCCTTTTTCCCCCTCTTGACTTAGATGAAGGTTTAGCAAAGTGAAAAGGCATCCATCCAAAAGAGGACTACTCATAAAAGTAAAAGTTTATCTTTGAGCAAGTCATTTACTTCCCCCCAACCTCAGTTTCCCTACCTATAAAAAAGGATTCTAACTAAATAGTCTTGGAAGTTCTATCCAACTCTAGACTTATGACCTGGTGATTCTGTAAAAAGGCAAAGACAAGTAGAAAATAGACAACTTGGGGGCCCAGAGGACATGCTGGGCCTGGAGGCAGGAAATTGTTGACGATCAGTCCTTTCAGTCATGTTCAATTCTTCATGAACTCATTTCAAAAAACAGCAAATGTAATTACTTCACAGGATAGCCTTTCAAATACTGTCATGTCCCCACTCCTATCCCCCCTGCAAGACTTATTTTTCTCCACTCTCAGTATTCCAAATTCCTTCAGTTGATCTTTGTATATCCTGGGCTCAAAGACAGTCACCATCCTGTTTACCGCACTTCGGGATAAACAAGTTTATCAATGTCCCTCTTAAACCAAGGCATCCACAGTTACACATTAGGAAAACTAAACATTGGAAAAGTCTGATGAGATAAGTTTAAATATTTGCTGCTATTGTGTTGAGCATTGTTTCATTTTCCATACTTGCATACATTATCTAGCCTTGTCAATTTGATTGTGAACAATTTTTTAATAAGAAACTGTTTCTTATGTTATTTCTTTTAGTCCTGCACAAGACCATGAATGATGGTGAATATATATATACTCATTGAATATTTGAAGTGAATTTTCTCAGCTCTTTGCTGTTTTTAGAGCTTCATGTGAATTTTCAGTGCCAGATAGATTAAAATGTCTGTCAGTGCCTCAAATAATAAAATAAATATTTGAAAGTTGTGCTTTCTCATCCACTAAGCAAGCAATTAATGACATTTGGGAAAATACTTCTGGAATTTGTTGACATACTCAAAGATTGCTTTCTTATGTATAACTGACAACTCTCTAAAACAGCATGAAAACACTCACAAAAGACAGAATTCTCAAAATAAAAGTGTCATTTCAACAATGACAATAATAATTAACATTTATATACTGTATTACCATGTCTTGGAGCACAAGAAGTAGTTTTTTTCTGAAATAATCCAGCTCCCTGAGACAATCTGAGTATTGCAGGAAATGTCATGCCTATTGCATCACTGTGTATGGCAATAGTGATCCATCTTCTCCTTCTTCTCTGTGCCATATACTTGTACCCTGCAGGACAGATTAGAATTTCCCTCTGCTTAGTCAGACTTTTTCCTTGACTTCTCCTAGAAGATCTTTTATTTTTCCTAAAGTGAGTTAATAATTCTCCCTGGTGAGCTAGAGAATAGGCAAGTTGTTTCCTTCTTCCAGTCCTCTTATTTTCATCTCTAGGAAAGGGTCCATCTTGTACTTTATGTGAACATTGACATTACTCAGTGTTGACAGAATCTTGAATGTGGAACATTCTCTGAATGTCTCTGAAAAAAGTGACTTCCATTTCTTCCGTTCTTGCTCATTTCTCCATGGTTGCCTCTACTACCAAAATTGTTTTTTAAACCTTCTTGACTGACATTCTGTAGGACCTTCAATTGTGCTATTGAAATGCCAATTCTGTAATTAAGGAGGTCAATCCTTTCCTCCTTTCCCAGTGTAAAAAAAATATTGAGTAATCTATGCTGGGTTCTGACTTTAAAGTGTAAAATTGCTAAATTTCAGGTTCCCCCCACCCCAATACTCTCTTTTCCTATCAGTCCATTTATCTCTTTAAGTAATTTCAATTAAATGACCATTTCTCCTTCCTCTTCTCTTCCATGGAGTCATGTCCTTTCCAATACATTTTAATGAAAGAATCATGTGTGATTATATGCTAAATACTTCATATCTATGAGCCTCAATTACTCTCTCTGTAAAATGGGAAAATAATAATACCTAAATTACCTACTCACTGGATTGATCAGAGGAAAATCTCTTTGTTAACTTTAAAGAATAATAAAAGTATGGGTTATTTTTATTGGTAATTTCTTGGAACTGATTGAGTCCTCACTTTGGGCAAATCCATTTCTCTCCCACAAAACAGTATGAAGGACAACTTCATATACAGCAGAATTTTCATATCAACTAAATTCTATCATGTTACATTCCTTGAGATCACAGCTAAAATCAGCTGCAGAAATATATTTTTTTTAAAGATCAGACAGATTATATTGTCCTATCTGTGCCTTACCTAAGGAATCATATCCACTGCTATAAAAAATTTATTTTTGAAAGGCCACTGAAAACACCAAGTATTTTTGTGGGTTTTTTCAATTTTTATGGGAAGAAAGATGGGTCACATACATGAACAGGAGAGAACCAAAATACAGGAGAGAGAACAAGTGAGATGGAAAGATTTTTTTTTTTAAGGATTTCCTTCTGCCCTCCTAAGAATTACTTTTTAAGGCAATAATTAGAATATTTAAAGTGAATATCTTTACATTAGTGAAAACTCAGGCCAGGAACTCACTCTCTCCTACTTTTCACCTATTAGAATCTCTACCTTCCCTTAAAGCTCATCTCAATTAGGACTTTCTCGGGGGAAGGAGCCAAGATGGCAGAGTAGAAAGACTCACGTATGCTAGCTCCGAACCCACAGCCCATATATTTTCTGTAAAAAGAACTCCCCACAAATTCTGGAGTAGAGCAAGCCCGCAACAGAAACCACAGTGGAAAAGATTTCCGTTCCAGAGAGCCCTGGAAAGCCGTCCCCAGGGGACCATCGTGCTCCGGACACGGAGTCCACCCCTGCGCTGCCCTGGCCCTGCGGCCCCAGAGGAGCAGATCGGAGCAGGCTTCAGGGACAGAACCTCCGGCAGCCGTGAAGGTCCCTCCACCCACAGGCACAACAGGTCAGTGAGAGAGACTTCTGGGCTGGCCGAGAGGGGTGTCTCCATAACTCGAGCCCACTTGGGAAGCAGCGGCAGAGGCAGCAGCAGAGGCAGCATCGTCCCGGGACTCCCGAAGCAGGCAGGAGCTCAGGGTCATTACCAAAGGTCTCTGCATAAACCCCCTGAGGGAACTGAGCCTGGGAGGTGGCCCTGCCCCCACCCAAGCACCAGAACTTAAGCTCACATTGAATAGCAGCCACACCCACCACTGAAAGCCCTGAGAATGTGGAGTAGCATTTGAATCTCAGACTCCAAGCACTAGCTGGGAAAATCTAGGCAGGGGTGGAGAGGAATCTCAGAAGTCAAGCAACTGGCAGGGAAAATGCCCAGAAAAGGGAAGAAAAATAAGACCATAGAGAGCTACTTTCTTGGGGAGCAGATATTCCCGCCTGGCATTTCTGATGACGAGGAACAATTCTTACCATCAGGGAAACACGTGGAGGTCAGGGCCTCTGTATCCCAGACATTCCAGGTGGATGTCCGGTGGGCTCAGGCCATGGAAGAGCTCAAAAAGATTTTGAAAATCAAGTTAGACAGGTGGAGGAAAAACTGGGAAGAGAAATGAGAGAGATGCAAGAAAAGCATGAAAAATGGGTCAATACCTTATTAAAGAGACCCAAAAAAATGCTAAAGAAAAGAACACCTTGAAAAATAGGCTCACTCAGTTGGCAAAAGAGGTTCAAAAAGCCAATGAGGAGAAGAATGCTTTCAAAAGCAGAATTAGTCAAATGGAAAAATAGGTTCAAAAGCTCACTGAAGACAATAGTTCTCTCAAAATTAGAATGGAACAGATGGAAGTTAATGACTTTCTAAGAAACCAAGAAATCACCAAACAAAACCAAAAGAATGAAAAAATGGAAGAGAATGTGAAATATCTCACTGGAAAAAACAACTGACCTGGAAAATAGATCCAGGGAGAGACAATTTAAAAATTATGGGACTACCTGAAAGCTATGATCCAAAAAAGAGCCTAGATATCATCTTTCCTCAAATTATCAAGGAAAACTGCCCTGAGATTCTAGAACCAGAGTGAAAAATAAGTATTGAAGGAACTTTCTCTATGAAATCTTTCTTTATGTCCCTAGATGCTCATTCCTCCCTGCCTAAAAATATACCTTGAATTTATTGTATATATATGATTATATATGTTCATGTCATTTCCCCCAATAGAATGCAAGCTTCTTAAGAACAGTGACTGTTGCATTTTGCCTTTTGTGTCCTCAGTACTCAATATAGTTGCTGGAGTTTAATAAATAATCATTGTTTGACCCATGAATTCAGAGAAGACAAAAACCATCAGCACATTATATGAAAATACATTACATGGAATTTTGAAAAATGGTATAGTAAGTTATGATTGAATTTTGTTTCCATAGAAATTATATGAAAACACAAATCACAATTCACTCTGATGGTTAATGTCAGAGCCTAAAATACTTGTATAAGGCAGGAGGCAGGGAATGTAGGCTACCTGGAAATTAGCATAGCCACTACGCAGCTTTGTTCTGGAAAGGCTTCTTCCTGTATGTCCATGTCACAACTAATTTGCAAAGGATGAGGATAAGGGCCATAAACCCAATTTTATCATTGATATATCTTCAAACATATATGTGTATATATATATATATATATATATATATATATATATATATATATATATATATATATATATATATATATATATATATATATATATCTTTGACATATAAAGACAAAAATATCTTTATTTCCTCTGATGCAGGAAAAATAGGCAAAAAACACATAAAGAATAAAGTACATGAGAAGGTATAATGAAGGAGTGTGATTACTGAACCCTGGAATGCTGGCCAATGGGAGGTAGGCAGGAAATTGGAATCTGAAGCAGGGCACGAAAGCCTGGCAGTTATCCCAAGTAAATTTGATCTCCATGCTGGAGGGAGCCATTCACAAGAAATGTAGAATAATTTGATAAAATATACTGAGAACTTTTCTGGTCTCACTACAAGTATTCTTCTTTGTTTAAAATGAACATATTTCTCACAGTATGGTGATGAAAATTTTTAAGGAATGTAATTATTTTAGACACCAAACTTGGAGAATTCTTTGTTCCCACCATCTAGTAGAATATCAGTTTAAACTGCACAAGTTCTCTATCATTGAGTAAACGTGTTCAATTAACTTCTAGAACTATGTAGTCTTCTATGGTCAAAATTCTATGTCAGGTAATGGTATTTCAAAATTAAAACATTACAGTTCTTTTAGAGATTTAAGAAGGTGGTGGAATCAGAGAAAACTTCATGGAGGAAGTGGGAAAGATTTTAATAGGTAGAAAGGACTGCAATCCACATTAAACATGGGAACACCATGCAGTCCACCTCCTTCCATAAAATAAAAAGTCGTGAGTGGAAGCAGACTGAGTTGGAAAAAGGAAAGTAGAATAATTTGGCTAGAATAAATAATCAATGTGAGCAGTAGGGTGAGATGATTAAAGATATTAAAGAAATTATGAAAGACTTTATATTTTTAACGGGTCTGTGGAATTTGTAATGAAAAATCTAATTCATAGAACTTTAGAATAAGAAAGACATTTATAGTTCATGTATTTCAATTATTTCATTTTACAAATGAGGAAGGTGAGACATGGAGACATTTAAAGACTTGCCCAAAATCATTTACCAGTTTGAGTCTAGCACCCAGATTTTCTGATTCCTAGCCCAGAGTTTAGTGCAAACTAAGGATGTGCATTCTTTGTTTTATAAAATAATTAGCCAAAAACAAGATGCAACTCTTATCAAAAGATTAACTCTCAATATTTACTGAGCTTAGTATTTCAAAATAATGAGTACATGAAATGTTGTGATGTGTTGTTTAAATTCATGTTTTTTATTTTAAATTTAGTTTTAAATTCAGGTAATTACTCTCCTTTTAATCATAATATTTTAAGCGAATTGCAGTAAAAATTGAGTTGTTCAAATACCATATTTTAGCAATCTTAGTAAGTAATAATGAAATGCCTAGAAGATGAATGCTAAATCCTATGTAATCATTTTCACAAAATCTCAATCTAATATATTCTTCACCAGGCAGAATCTTTACCATATTTGTAGGCATAAATTTTGTTGAGAATAAAAACAATAGATCACATTTACAAAGCACCTTCCTCACAACAGTCTTCTGTGGTCGGTCATTTAATTTAAGTCATACAATCATGGATATGAAACTGGAAGTTCTGGAAATTTTGTGATCATTTAGGTAGGTAGTTCTCAAACTTTTTGATCTCAGGACTCCTTCATACTCTGAAAAATTATTGAGGACACCCCCAAGAGATTTGTTTATATGGGTTATTTCTATTGATATTTACTATTTGAAATTTAAACATCTTTTTATTATTAAAAAAGTAGTTTGGACCTCAAAGATCTTTTTAAAGAGTTTTGGGGAACTCCAGAAGAACCCTTAATAATTCAGCCCACTCATTTTAGGAAATGGAACCAGAATAGTCAAGTGATTTGCTCAGGGTGAAACAAAATAGTCCTGAGTTTAGAGATAAAGAAACTAAGGCTCAGTGAGGCTGAATGAATTTGGAAGATAGGGAGCAAAAGGCAGAATCAAAGTCAGTTGCAAATCTCCTGATCCAAGTAACAGAGTTTTATCATAGCTTGCTATGCTACCATTCAGTTGGTCGAAGTATATTGCTCAAGGTCACATACAACTACATTTTTATTTCTGTCTAATTTGAGACTCACAGATATGGAAGCATAGGGGAAAAATGGAAAGAGTCAAAGGATGTTAATAATTTAAAGGGAATGAATTTATGACTTATGAGAATGATAGAATAGATAGATGATATTTGGCCTGAAGTAAATAAAACTGTTGGAACATTTCTGAAGAGTGAAGGACTGCTGGTTGTAAGACACCTACTTTTAGAGACTCATTGAAAACAGAATCTTAAAACGTTTCTCATGAATCTTCATTCAGATGCCAGTGTTAGCAGATGGTAGAAATGCACAAAAATAGTGGGGAATTATTAGCAATTCTAGGGTTAAGGATTAGGAAGCTTTTCAGATCAATGTAAAACATTGCATTTTTGTTTGTTATTAAATATACAGTAAATAGTAAAAAGCCAACTTAGTTATATAGGATAGGAGAAGACAAATATACAATATTGCAAATTAATTAACTTTAATAAAGAAAAATAAAATTTTGTTCAGTAAGTATAATAGCTATATATCCGTCTTGGGTATCCAACCCATTTTTCATCTCTAAGCCTTTGCAATAGATACTCACCATGTATGGAATTGTTCTCTTAATGATCTTCTACTTTTTAAAATCCCTGGTTTCCTTCAAGACTCAGTGCAAACACCAGTTTCGAGAAGAATCTAGTCCTTTTCCCTCCATCAGATAGTAATTTCCTCCCTCCCAAAACTACCTTACATTTATCTGTCATGTATTTTATATGTATATACATATAAAATTCATAATATCTTTCCTATTATACCATAAGGTACTTGAAGGTAAAGACTTTGGTCTTTCATCTCTAATATATAGCACAAGATTTCTCTCATTCCCCTTCTTCCTTCTCTCCAAAAGAAGTGAAATTTTGATGGCCAGAAGCTGCCCAGTTAACTTGGGATTTGCTGGCTAGATCTTTTTTTCTTCCTTTCTTCCTTTCTTCCTTCCTTTCTTTCTTTCTTTCTTTCTTTCTTTCTTTCTTTCTTTCTTTCTTTCTTTCTTTCTTTCTTCCTTTCTTTCTTTCCTTTCTTTCTTTCTTTCTTTCTTTCTTCCTTTCTTTCTTTCTTTCTTTCTTTCTTTCTTTCTTCCTTTCTTTCTTTTTTCTTCCTTCCTTCCTTCCTTCCTTCCTTCCTTCCTTCCTTCCTTCCTTCCTTCCTTCCTTCCTTCCTTCCTTCCTTCCTTCCTTCCTTCCTTCCTTCTTTCTTTCTTTCTTCCTTCCTTCCTTCCTTCCTTCCTTCCTTCCTTCTTGCCCGTCTTCCCTAAGATCTTAGACCCAGTGCATTCTGAAACCCATAGATTGAACGACAATGGATCCCAGCCCAAACTCTACCCAATACCTGTTTTTTGCATCCTCCTGGCTTAGACTGAATGTCAGTAGTAACTGTTTCTCTGGGAAACAACCACCCTGAGGCTCCTGCACAGACCAGGGTAATTTATTTATTTATTTTTCTTTTCTATTTAAAGGAGTCATCCCCAGACTACTTTTTAAACAAGTCTATTCACTGAATGGGCATTATTCACTTTAAGTACTTGAACAAACCTTAATCTGAAAGGCCATTGTCTCCCATTGTATCCTGGGTCATCTCCAGTCCTCCTGATGAATATCTGGTTAAAGGATCCAGATGACTCTGGAGGAGAAAGTGAGGCTGGTGAACTTGCACAGCCCTCACTCACTCAAAACAAAGTTAAGTGCAAGTCATGTCATCATTTCTGTGATGTCATGGTCCTCTTCAAAAAAGAAGAGTGAACACAATGACAATATAGCAAAATGACAGAAACGCAATATACAACTAATCAGTGCTTGCTCAATGCTATGTACATCACAAATACTTCATTTCATAGAAAGAAATAGCAAAGAGTGGAAGAAAGTTGGAAAGGCAGAAATGAGATAGAGATAAAGACAAGCATAAAATGAAAGACAAACAGAGGCACAGGGAGAGACTGAAGCTAAATGAGAGATGAATGGAAAAAGACTCAAGTTCTGAGATGTACGTGTGGTCCTAGTGGTTGTTTAACATTTTAATTTTTGTTTTTATATTTGACATAAATAGAAAACAGCCCAAAACTTCTACAAACAGGGAAGGGGGGATTAATATGTTTTATCCAAAAAGAAAGAAATGAAACTTGTGTTAATTACTGCACATTTACTCAGATTCAGTTGAGAGATCAAGAGAAAAGGGAAGCTTACCTTTGGATATGTAGAGATAAATGAAACAATGGTAACTTGTGCTGATTCTCTTTGGTCGCTCCAAATGTTAAGATTAAGTATTTATTTGGATTTGCTTCAAATATAGTAATCAGCAGACAGACATGCGCGCACACACACACACATTGAAATTGCTCAGTCATTTCTTTGAATTTCCTTTAGAATGAAGTAAAGTTTTCCTACTGGGCATTGTGGACTTGGAGACCTGATTAACAAATCCCATCAGACACAGTAATTTGTAACAATTAAAAAACATTTAAAGCCCTTCACAAACTACCTCTCATGATTCAATTTACGTTAGTCTTCTTCAGTTCTTTTGCAGTTCAGCCAAACTAGACTTCTTGCTATTCCTCACAAAACATTTCATCTCACATCTACATTTCATTGTGGAACCAAGTTCCCATTGCCTGATAAGCACTGTGTCTTCAATTCTGCCTTTTGGAATTCCCAACTTTCTTCAAAAAGGTTTATAAGTTCCTAATTTTCTTGGTTCCCCACATCCTATTGTATAACACACTAGGCTGAAAGATTTACTGGACAATTTCATCCACTAGGTAGTTAAGTCTAAGAAACGTAATAAGTATTCATGTCCAAAAAACTTAGACATTTGAAAAAAATAATACACATAAATTGAAAAAAATAATACTTTGCTTTCACTTTTAAATCACTAGAATTACTTAGCAATAGAATATGTGCATCTGCCAGGTACAATCCAACTTCTTAAATCTTATAATCAGATTGGATATCACTACCTTCATTTCCTACTCAAAACATATTGGTTTTCATGAGGGACTTCCTTTTCATCACAGGAACTACTGAAAACCCAGGTTTGCAAAGACATGACACAAGAAACAAGAAAGTTTGAGAAGCTATTGAGTTAGTGGGAAAGTACTTTTCCACTATGATAGCATGTAAAGAAAGCATATGTCAAACACTCAGAATATCATCAAAAGGAATGCAACACAATCTAATGTTGAAACTGAATAATCTTGAACTATTTGCATGGTGCTGTCAGATGTTGAATAGTGCTATACTTCCAAGAGAAAATTCAAATATCCTTGTGAGTTCACTGTGGTGGTCTGGAGCACCTAATTTGTCAAATACCAATTAATGTCCTTGTACTAATTACCTTCTCTGTGTGTGTGTATACATACATACATATTATTATATATAATATACATATTATATGTATATGTGTATATATATACACACAGCATACATATATTATATTATATGTGTGTATATATTATATACTAATATGCACATGAGTTGGCCCACCCCCACCATAGAATGATAGCACCTTCGGAACCAGGAACATTTCACATTTATATTTTTACTCCTAGTACCTATCACAATACATAGTACATAATAGACACTTAAATTTTTGATGAATTAATTTAATGGATTGCATTCTTTCATTTATTTAATTTATTTTAAACTTCAATGCAAAAAAAAATCCATGTTTTTGTAAATATGGTAGAACTGAAGAAGAGAGTTGTGTCAGAAATGGGGAACCACTTTTTTGTACTGTTTGTTTTTAGTTTAAATACAAAGTGCAATAAATTTAACATGTAACTTTCAAAGTTACCTGCCTTCTCTGTGAGTCTGTCTGACCTTCTGTTATCTTCTGGAAATTTAAACATATACACGTTTGTATACACGTATTTCAGTGATCTTTTCTTCTTCCTTTCTCTTTCCTTCTTTTAACACTTACCTTCCTTCTTCCTCCTATCCCCTCACTGGAAAATGGAAAAAGAAACCACTTATTAAAATATAAATATTAAAATTAAACAAATTCTTTTATTAGCTGTTCCTCAAAATGTATTAATCTTTATCTAGGGTCAATCATCTCTCTCTCAGCAGGTTGGTTAATTGCTTCATCATCAGTCTTCTAGCATCATGATTGGTCATTGCATTGATGAGAGTTCTTAAGTCATTCAAAAATTATTTCCTTTATAGTGTCATTATTGTACACGTTCTTCTTCTTCTACTCGTTTTACTCCATGCCATAAAAATCTTCCCAAGTTCCTTTCAGCTGTACATTTTATTATCTATTACAGCACAATAACATTTGATTACATGACAGATAATAATTTTTACAGTAATTCCTCAATTGATGGGATTACTAATGATGGGTGATTTGGGCTGCTTTTTTCTACATTTATTGATAGACTGAAAAAAAGGCCAAGGTGTTCTACAGTGTCCAGGTCTATCTCTAGTCATCTTAACCTCTGCCTTGCCATTGGACTCTAATGCCTCTGGAGGAGAAATTGAAGCTGATTATGTCTTTGGACACCCTTGCCTCACTTAAATCCAATTCGCCTGCATGTCAAGGCATCACCCTTCTGATGTCCTTAGTCCTTTCCAAGAATGATGGACAAACAACAATAGAATTCATAGTTGAGCATTTTTTTTCCCTTTGAAATGGCTTAATCATATCCTTTGTATACTTCTTGGTAAGTAGTTTTGGTTTAAGGTGACATCCAGGAGCTAAGATGGCAGAGTGATCAGAAATTGCTATCATCCTACCCTTGTTGAATTTAAAGAGCCCAGCGAATATCTCCCCAGGAAAAATCCTGAAACAGTGGGATCAGTAGAAGGGGTAAACAGTCTCTTAGTCCTGAAACTAGGAAGATTGCTAAAGAGGGTCCCTCTTGCTGTGTCTGAAGGGGACCACTGTAGGACCAGAGCTGTCCCAGACAGTCCCACTTCAGCAACCTGGGAGCAGATCCTGAATCCCAGGGGAGGGGGGTGAAACCAGCAACCACCAACACCAGGACCCCAAGCATGCGTCAGCACCCCAGGAGAATCGGGAAGATGCTAGGACAGAAGGGATCACTAACTACTGACCTTACCTATGCTCTAGCTCATCAGAGGAGACCTCCTGTGAGCAGAACAACCCTCCCTCACATTTAATGCAGCTGTTCCAAGACAACTTCATCTGGCCTCTACTTTCCAGCACCAGCCACCTCAACACCAGGTAAACTGCATCATTTTATTTTCTACCTGAAAGAACCAGAGACCACAATACACAAAGTCTCAAGATTTAGACACAAGAACTGTGGGACATAGCTCCCTGTGCCCCAGATGCAGAGATCTATTTTAAAAGCCAGAAAAACCATGATGATCATGAGTAAGAATCAAAGCAGAAGAGAAAGGATCATCGTCTTCCTTGTTCCCCACATGATTCACATCTTATTTTACAATCATTGCCAATCTCTGATGACCCATCAGCATATCATCTTTTCCCTGAAGATTTAACTATTGTGAAAAGCTGCATCTTTTTGTTTGTAACACCAGGAGTTTTTTCACTTTGCACTGATATGTACCCATATCTGATAATTGTAAATCTGTTATATTTATTGATGCATCATCTAATTAGGGATCCTTGCTTGTAAAATAAACTATTCATTCTTTTAGATATTCAGGGCATTCTTCATGAATGTTGCCTCCAGAATAAAAATTATCTCTTGGTCAATCTTTTGGTTATCAACTGGTGATTTAATCCATTCAATGTGTAATGGTTCTTGGTCTTCTGGGATAATTATAAATTTCCAAGTGGAAGGAACTGCTTCACCCTTGGTTTTTTCAATCATAGCTTAGGGAGTGGTTATGGTCCCACTTCTGGTCATGTCCCGGGCCCAGAACAGCAGTGCAATGAACAGGAGGTACTTCATGGCAAAGGGAATGACCTGCCTCTGTGCTCCTGCCCCAGACACTGACTGTCTTCACTCTCCCATCTAGTCCTACTCCCAGCCTAGCTCACTAACACCTCAATGCTGCTCTCACCACCCACTCCCAGACCACATCAGAGTGCACCCTGTTTGTCATTTCTTATAACATAATAACATTCAAATGCATTCATATACCACACTTTGTTCAGTCATTCCCCAACTGATGGGCATCCCCTTGATTTCCAGTTCTTGGTTGCCATAAAAGGAGCTACTATAAATATAACTGTATATGTTGGTCCTTCTCCCATTTTTATAATCTCTTTGGGATACAGTCCTAGAAGTGGTATTGCTTGGTCAAAATGCATGTACAATTTTTTTTTTTAGTCCTCTGGGCATAGTTACAAATATCTGCATTTATTTTCAGAATTTCTCACTCTGAGTTTTGACAGTAATATACAAACATGCTGAATATTTAAGCAGATTTATTTTATACCTTACAAACTTTCTGATGTTATTGTTTCTATTAAATTTTAGTTCCTTCTTTCGAGCTCTTTAGACAGATCATCAAATCAACTATAGAATCCTTTGATGGTTTGAAGTAAATGAATATTGTTGAACTAAGCATTGGAGTGAAAATACTCTAGGATTGGATTTCATAAATTATTACACATTACCATATCTTCAATTTCATCTCCTGTCATAGAACAATTTTTGGTCAGTTGTCTAGATTAGTGTTCTCCTGTAATTTTTGGTCACAGACTCCCATCAGTAAAAAAAAATTTGATCATTTACTCCCAAGATGATTATTTATGTTCACGTATTGATAAATTATATATGAGATTAATTCTGGACATTATTAAAACTTAGGCAAAACAGGAAAAGGAAATTTAAAGAGAATGAGTGAATAGTCAATACGAAATCTTTCCCCATAATGTTTTGAGTAGTAAATTGACATACTCAGACTTGCGTTTTAGGGAATCACTTTTTCATCAATGTGGAGAATGGATAGAAGATTGTAAAATAACCTCAACCTTTTAGATCTGCAGAGTAATTTCCATAAATGTTGCCTCCAGAATATAAAATTATCTCTTGGTCAACCTTTTGGTTATCAGTTGGTAATTTAATTAATTAAATGTGCAAAGGTTCTTGGTCTTCTGGGGCAATTTCAAATTTGCATGTGAAATGAATTGTTTTCCCCTTGGCTTTTTCAATCATTCCTCTACAATTGAAATTACACAGGGTAGAGTTTGCAAGAGTCTTAACTAGAGTGGTGGTCATGTAAGTGTAAAGAGGACAGAATTAAGTGATGTTTAAAAAGTAGAAAAGACAGAATTTGGCAACTTACTGAATATATGTTGTGAAGGAAAGTAAGAAATCAAGGATAGCACCAACATTGCAAACCTGGATGACTGGGTGGATGGTGGTGCTCCTAAATTGAATTTGGAAAATTTGGAGGGGGTGGCTTTGGAAGAAAAATAATGACAGGCACAACTGATCTTCTGTCACTGTGCTTTAGAATGATCTCCTCACCTCCCTAAGCTTCCTTTCCCCTCTGATTGGAAGACTGAAAGGTGGAGTACTAAAGAGTATAGAGTTCTTTGCATGACTGCTTGATTGAAAAGAGATGCTTTTTTTCTATTTTTTAATGAAAGGGAAGGGGGTTGTTAATACTGATGGAAAAAAATCCCGTCAAAGCTTCTTTTAAATGAACAAAAGAGAACAGAAGGAAGCATAAACAAGCAAGACAATTTAAAAAGTAATCTGTGTGAGTTAATATATACTTTTAAAAAAACAATGGCTATTAATGGTTTTACATTTAATTTTTTCCTATTGTGCATGTGGAAACTCTTTTTCAGTTTTTTAGTTCAAATTTATTTAAGGTTGTAAATAAACAAAAAATGAATTAAATAAAATAAGCTAGTACCTAATTATCAAAACCAAAATAATCTAAAACCAAATACTGGAATACATTTTAATAAAACAGAAAACACTGATATTTTATTTTCATTATAAGAGAGAATTTAGCTTCTCTTCAAAAGACTGTTGTTTGAAATTTTGTGATTTTCAATATTTTTCTTTTATACTGGATGTCCTTGTTTTGTTATGATTTAATATCACAAAATACAATTTTAATTTGTTTTCCTTGTCCACCTAACAGCCAATATTCCTAAATTCTAATTTTAACATAAAACCCTACACCATGAGGAATATCTGGAGTTTCCTAGAAATTTTTGTGAAGATTTCCATAAGAGTATATGACTCAAACTTCTTGTGTCAAACTTGAACTCTTCTAGATTATGTGACTGTCCTCCAAACAGTGGATAGCACATTTTTCCAATTCTAATTTTCAGTTTCAGAAACATTAGTTCTGATGCACTTAAATGTTAGACACAATTGCAGATTGATTCATTTTATTTGCTTTGATATATGTAAATACAAATAGAAGCAATGTAATATATAAATATAAATAATTAAACTTTAAAGGATAAGAAAAAATAAGCTCTTTTCATTGCTGTTTTTCTTTAAATTATTTAAGTTGATTCCTCATAAAGGGTGAGTTCATGCCTCTCCAGCAAAATTATAGAAGCCCACTTCACTTCCAAAAGAATATCTCAGGCAACCAAATCCTCACCATGTTGAACCCATTAGAATCATAGCTGAGGTGATTCAAGTAGGTTTTCCTGCTCCAATCCTGTCAAAGTAAGCATACCTATTTCCAACATGTTTTTTTTTTTTTAATACTATTCAAGATAACTAACTTTTTTTTAATGAAAGGATCAGTAACATGGTATTTTCTTTCTTAATCAATCTAACAAATTGCTTTTAAAGCTATAATCAATTGCTACATTTGTAAATAGTGCATTATGATCATTAAAATCTTAGGTGTCAACAATATAAATTATTATACCAGACATGACTGAGATAACAAAGAACTCATCTTCACATTAGCAAAAAAAAATTCAGAGTATCACTGTAATATAATAAAATAAGATGAAATCCGTTTGAACATTTCACTTAGGAAGTATTATTTTTTGTAATACATTTCTCAGGGCTTATAGTACTTCCTTTTTTTCCTCAGGCTGCAGATAAAAGGATTTAATATAAGAATTCAGATAGTATGGAAGAAGGAATCTTGCCTGCAGTAAGTAAGAGAGACCCCTCCTGTGATTATCCCATGGCAATCTATTTCCTTTACATTTATAGACATGGACAGTGGAGGCATCCCTGAATCTCTTAATCATAACCCCCTCTTGCCATATAGCCCAGAAAATTCCAGTCAGGATTTATACAAACAATGATCTTCTTATCTTGTAAATCTCAGCTGGAATAGAATCAACACCAAGTGCCTTGCCACATGAAAAGAGCCTAATGGCATCTGAAACCTCTTCTTCAGTTGGAACTTTAGCTAGGGAGGACTTGATTTCAACCTGAAGTGAATAGTCAAAGGCTTTGGCATTGATTGCTGACAGATTACTGAGAATACTATGAAAGTGTCCAGCTGACCTATCTAGGATCATATCCTTATCAATAATTAATATGGCTCCATCAATATTGTGTAGTTGAAGTTCACTATTGCTCTTTGGCCCATAAATAGCCTTCAGGGTATCATAAAAGGGCTTTGGATGGTTACTGTCAGCATAAAACTGAATTTCATCTGTCTACTTATTGAGCCAACTTACTGAACTGATGGTAAATCCTTCAACTTAAAGAGGCTTCCAGTCAGAACCAAAGTGAAGAGAGGGTTGGTGCATGATTTTCTGTTTTCAGATAAATGTGCACTCAGTGCAGTCTCTGAAGCTGAGACAAAACAAAATATGGATCAATTCTCTTCCATGAATGCTAATTGTGGCCTAAAAATTAACACTAAGAAAACACAGGTGCTCCATCAATCAAAAACATAACATCCACACATGGGAAATGGATTATGGTTAGAGCAAAGGGAGAAATTTGGAATGTCGTTTATATTTTCACTTACCTTACTTTCCAGGAATGTACACATTGATAATGAGGTTGATGCATTTGGGAAGTTCCAAAGGAAAATGTGGGAAAGAAGAGGTATTAGACTGACTATCATAGGAAGGTTTACAGAGCTGTGCTACTGACCTCACTGTTGTGTGACTGTGAAACCTAGACAGTATACCAGCATCCTGTCAGGAAACTGAACCACTTCTTTTGAATTCTCAGGAATATTCTGTAGATCACCTGGTAGGACAAGATAGCAGAAACTGAGGTCCTTTCTCAAACTAAACTACCAAGCATTCAAACTGTACTAAAGAAAGTATAATTCTGATGAGCTGACTACACTGTTGAAATGCAAAATGTAAACTTGCCAGAAAGTCTGTTTTATGGAAAACTCACACAAACTAAGTGCTCAAGTAGTGAGGAGAAGAAGCAATACAAAGACTATCTCAAGATCTCTCTTAAGAACTTTGGAATTGATTGTGAGACATGGGAGACATTGACACAGAACTGCCCAGTATGGCAACCCCTCATCAGAAAAGGTGGTGTGCTCTGTGAGTAAAGGAGAATTGAAGTAGCTCAGAAGAAATGCAAGGCACAAATTTAGAGAAACCACCTCCAAATAGTCACATGGAATATTTGTGCTCAATCTGTGGTATAGCATTCCGTAATTGTATTGGTCTGATCAGACACAATCAAATAACACTGCAACCTGACTCTAGCATAGGAAGGGAATTTTGGTCCTCTTCCAGAATGAAGGACAAAAATCAACCAACCAAACAACTGTTGGAGAATTATGAATTTCTTATTTTTTTTTCCTGGTTGTTTCTTAAGGAATAATGCTTTTTCCTTGTCTTAAGAATGTAAAATTCTTGAGAACAAGGTTAGTTTGGAGTTTTTGATTTTTTATAATATAAAATTTATTTATATTTTGGTTTCCAACATTCACTTCCACAAGAATTTAAATTCAAAATTTTCTCCCCATCTCTCCCCACCCCCACCCCCAGAGAGCATACACCCCATCCACTCCTTCCTCCAATTTGTCCTCCCTTCCACCACCCACCCTTCTTCCACCACCCTTCCCCTCTATTTTCCTGTAGAGAAAAATAGATTCCTATATTGCATTACCTGTACTGCTCATTTTACCAGTGGCTGGAATTGACTGGGTGGTATATCAGAGCATACACTATACAAATCTCCCTAGAGCTTGAACCCATCAAAGGTGGCTAATCAAATGTACTACTTATAATAGATATGTTGTAGATGATTCCCTAATGATAGAACAATACTTATATACAGTGCAACTTTATAAAATACTTATACATCCCTTTGAACATTCAGAATTATTTCTAGTTGGCACAATAAAGTCTTCTCTATAAGATTTGAAGATTTTATTAAGTTAAACTTAATGGCTTCACTTGAAGAATCTTTATTTTTTTTTTAATTTTTCTCAGGATACCAAGAACCTCTTTGTCAGGGTATAGATTATTGGGTTTAAGGGAACAATTATATCTGTGTATACTAAGTATATTATGTCCTGATTGCTGGCAATACCAGACCCAGGAAACACATACATAATTAAAAGTGTGACATAGAATAGACAGAGAACAGATGCACACTATAAGCGAAGAAGGCTTTGCTCCTGCCCTATGCAGACGTATTTCTCAGCATGACAAGGAGGATACATGTGTAAGAGGCTGATTGTCATAAAAATATTGTATAAAGACAGAGAAAATGATAATCACTGGAGAATTAAGAGGTGGGTCAGTAAAGAAAAAAATCCTTATAAAAGAGTAAAATTTCCCAGTAGAAATAACGTATTGCATTTTTCTACAAATCTTAATCTAAATAATAAACTGACATGAATTATGAAATGAAGAAAGCGAAGAGTATAGGAAGCAGTCACCAGACGCTTGCAGTCTACTGGACTGAAGAGAGGATTGCATATGGCTGCATATCAGTCATATGCCATTACTGCCAAAAAAGAACATTCTGCAGTTGCATTGACATGAAAAAGTAAAATGAGGCGATGAATAGTTGAAGGGATGTCATTTTCTTCCTAGGTAAGTAATTCACCAGCATCTTAGGGGTCACTGAAGAGAATGTCCAAGTATCTTCAATAGCTAAACTGCGGAGGAAGAGCTGTATGGGCATGTGAAGATGAGAGTTTGTCCAATCAAGTACAACCAGTCTGATAGGCCCAATCTTGGTTGTGAGGTAGATCAGTAAGAACACAGAACAGAGGGATCTGAAGCTTGCTGAGATCTGTAAGTCCCCGTAATGGCAATTTAAATGAGAAAACAATTGATATGCATATTGGTCTTTGGTAGAGACTGAACAACTGACTTTAGGCCATGAGGTAATATTAAGGCCTTTGATGACCCGGGAAATGAGTACCCCAGCTTCTCACAGAATTGGACATGTTCAAGCAGCTAGTATAATTAAATGGAAATACTATAATCAAAATAGATCTAAAGAAGACAAAAGCAGAGCGTCTGCTTTACATGAATCTATCCCAAACATAGATATTGAAGGAAATAACACACCCCCTAGACAAAAGCAACAGTTGGTACACTTGTTAAAATAGAATGAGGGATATAATGGATTAACTGAAGAACAAAAGAGACATGCACGGTTTAGTGATGGGACAGCAAAATATTTGGGCCATAAAAGAAGTTGGAAAGCAGTGGCCTATAATCTACGTACTAGGTGAACTTTGGAAAATACTGGGATAGGTGTAAGTAGTCAATACGCTGGCCATATGTTATTACATCAAGCTATCAAAACAGAAGAAGGAAGACAGTGTCGTATATTCACTGATTCATGGTTGGTAGCTAATGGGTTAGAAACATGGATGCCCATGTGGAAAAATCAAAATTGAGAAATTCATGGCAAACAGCTCTGAGGCAAAGAATTATGGGATGAAACATGGGAATTATGGGAAGATACATGGGACATGTTTTGGTTACAGAATTGTCAGTCTTTCATAGAGATGCTCACATGGCCCTCATCCCTCCAGAAAGTGACTACAATGCCCATGCTGATCGAATAGCAAAGATTAACTCAACATATTGTCCCTTCTCTAACACCAAATGATGATCTGGTACTAACAACATGGGTCCATCAAACAGCTGGCTCTTTAGAGAGCCAAGCCACACACCAGTGGGCACAAGAACAAGGTTTTAGCATCTCTCATTCATTGTTAAAACAAGTAGCAGAGGAATATTTTATACGTCAGTTGGAAGAGGAATGAACTGCTCCTCTGGTAGTAACTGGAGGGGTAGCAAGGGGAAAAATACCAGCCAAAACTTGGCAAATAGATTATATTGGACTCCTACCCTAAGACAAAGGATATAAATTTATATGTACTTGTCTAGACATCTATTCAGGTGTACTAGTGGCTTGTCCTTGTAAGAATATGTTCCATAAAAACACCTGTAAAACCCCCATACAGATCGAAAGTGACAATGGGGCACATTTCAAAGGTAATGGAATGAAGAGACATTGTGTATTAAACAATGTAGAATGGTTATATCATATTCCATATGATCCACAATCGTCTGAGTTAATTCAAAGAATGAATGGATTATTGAAAGAATACTAAGGGAAGTTAAGTTCTAATAATTCTTACTAAGATTGGAAAGATAATTTGTTCACAGCCATACATAATTTCAATAATAGAACATTAGGTATAAGTACACCTCTAGCCAGAATGATGACCCAAAATCTGCAAATTAAAAAACAACATAAGATCCTAAATTCTGAGTATTGGACTGTGAGGCCAGAAGTCCCAGCACCTCATCCAAAGACACCTGGCTTAGTGAGATGTGATTTACAGTGTTTCAAGGACTTTAAGTTGGATAGAAAAGAAATTTAAAAAAAAATCTACTGGAATATGTATGAGAATCTCAAAAATCATTTTAGATGAATATTACCTAAATCTGGATTAGCAGCTCAAGGAATAGATGCATTGTCTGGAGTGATAAGATTCTAATTATCAAGGAGGAATTATTGTGACATTCCAACATTTAGGTGAAGAACCAATAAATATAGTTTTGTAAAACTGAAGAATAGTTCAAGTGACTATTATTCCTTGTGAAAACAATACCTCCTGTGGAAACTGACCCTCCTTCCAAAATAACTAGAAGAGGAACTGAAGGTTTGTGTTCCACTGATAGGATAAAATTAGGAGCTAAACTATGGGTAAAATTCATATCAGATGATATTGCAAAGACTGTGGAAATTATATCGTGGGAAAAGATAATACTGTGACTGTTGTTTATTCAGGAGAAGATGATTACCAGATTATACCCTTATTTCATGTATTCTACTGTGAATGAGACTATGATCGTGGGTTCATGGACTTCAAAAGTGCCTGCTTCTGGTTGTTGTCTCCTTCTTTCTTTTTGGCTTTTTGTCTGTCAAACTTGTTCACTAGATTTGTTTTCTGCAGGTTCAGTACCCTCAACCTGCAGATGCTTGATTGCTTAAGCCAGATGTCACCTCTTGTCCACAACTGTGATGTGTCACCACAGGACCTGGCATTGACTGAGTTTCAAATGCCAACTAAAGAACTGACCTCTTGAAGGAGACCTCTTGGGGCAGGGAGAGCTCTAAGTCCAGTCTCACCAAGAAGCAGTTATGGAAGAACAGATCTTTGCTCCTTACCCCAATATTTTGTGCCCCATTAGTTTGAGGGGGAAGTGATAAAGTGTTTATGCTCAAGCCCCACCCTAAGATATTATTTTATGTGTTTATTTTGTGTGATCCCTGTTATACTGTTATGAAGTCCTGTTGACAATATTTGCCTAAGATATTGTTTGATATGTTTATTTTATGTTATTCTTGTTACAATTCTGTTCACACCAGTTGCTCCACTCAGCTATGTAGTGAATACAAAATATCGTGAGTCTGAATGTAATGGTAATTTAAATGGGAAAACATTTCCCATTCATTAACAAGCCCGTGTGACCTGCTTAAATCACATGGAAGTCTAAGTCACATGTGCTGGGAGGATCTCGCTGAATGGCTGGAACAGGAAGGGTGAAACAGGACTGGAGGAAGTTGGTCAGGCTAATCACAGCTGGAAAGGGGAGGGAGGAGAGTGGCTTGGGAATGACTTTCTCTCTTGCAGTGCTAGTGTGCGTTGACTTCTTAGTCACTTGGATGGGTGTTGCTTTCTCATTCTGGAATTTGACTTTCTGGTATCTGAATATATGTTTTTCTTCTGCCTTCTATATGGATGGTCTGGTATTGAGAATTACACCAGTACGTTCAGAGTCACCATAAGTACTATGATTAGGTACACACTGTCTCTCCATCATCACTTTTCTTCTGTCATGATTTCATTATGGATGTTCATTGAAAGGAGAGATGAGAAACAAACAAGGCATTCACCAAAGTATCCTTTGAAATAAATTACATTTTCTTCACTGGGCACCCTCTCATCAGCATATTTTCAGGCTTACCTTTTCTTCTTTAATAATGAATTTTACAACAATCATTCACTAGTTTTCCAAGGATTAGAATAAAATAAAATAAGCCTGAGGGTTTAAAAGATGATACTAAGGAATTCCTGTAATAAATAACATAAATATAAAGTGCCAAGCCTGCAGTCAGAAAAATCTGAATTCAAATCCAGTCTCAGACCCTTACCTGCTGTGTGACTCTGGACAGTCATATAACCTCAATTTGCTTCATTTCCACATCTGTAAAATGAAGACACACTGGAGAAGGAAATGACAAACTAATCCAGGTAAGGAAACTTCATGGACAAAGTCCATGGAGTCATGTAAAGTCAGAGATGACTAAATGACAACAAATAACTTAAGATTTTCAAAGCAATTTGTAAACATTAGCTCAGTTGAGTCTTGGAACAATCCTGAGGGAAGTGTTAGAGATACTATTATCCACATTTTATATAAAAGAAAATGGGGGAGGGAGTGATTCTGTCAGGAGTGTAGTTTGTTTCCTTGTCTTTCTGATTCCTGGTTGAGCATTATATCTTCTGTGTCCAGGGCTGGTGATGCACACCTGCAATACCTGCTACTGAGAGGGGTTAAAGATGGTAGAGCTCAGTAGTTCTGAATTGTCAAAGAGCTGAAACCAATCAGGTGTCTGGACTAAGTTAAATTATAAGGAAAGAATCAAGCATACATTTATTAAGCACCCACTTTTTGCCAGGCAAAATTCTCAATAAAATCTTTCCTGCTTCTACTCAGATATTTCATTACTACATAGAAATGACTAAATGTTGCTAGGAGTGAAAGGATTTGTGTTGTTTTTGAATCATCTTTGTAAAGAATAATGAACCCCATAGAATGTTGCAGTCTTACGTGAGTTCTGTGAAATATTTTGCAAACCATTAAAGGGAACAAGCTCTCATTCTGGAGTTAGAGGTCCTGTGGTCAAATTCCCACTCTGATCCAAACCATCTGACTTAACATAGTATAGTTACAATCACTGGCCCTCAGTCTTCTCAATTGTAAAATGACAAGGTTAGACAGACTAAATGGCATATGAGACTGCGAGCAGTTCCTTTTTTGGAAATATTGTAAGGGTAGAAATGGAAAAGCCAATAAGCATTCATTCCTAGAGTACTAATTCTTTCAGGTGATTCAGATCTGAAGGGAATTGCTTTTATGTCCATTCCCTTTCAAATCTGTTTATGAAAACATCAGTGACATTCCCTCTGTCCCAACTATGTTAAGTCAGATGGTTTGGATCAAAAGGGTATAAGAACTGGTCAGAAGCAGAAAGAGCCTTCTCAGAAAAGCTCAGGATGGATTTTAGAAGCCAATTTAGAGTTGTAGAAGTAAAACTGTCCGATGACTTTAAAAATATGAAAAAAGAAATCACAGAATAATTTAAAAGGATAATTGGACAAATAGAAAAAGAAGCACAAAATCTAAGTGGAGAAAATAACTCCTTAAGAGGAAAAATTGGACAGATGGAAAAGGTGATGCAAAAGTTAACTGAAGAAAATAATTTGGCAAAAATTAGAATCAGGCAAGTAGAAGCTAATGACTCCATGAGATATCGAGAATCAAACAGTCAAACAGAATCTAAAGAATGAAAAGATAGAAGAAAATACAAAATATCTAATTGGAAAAACAACTGATGTGGAAAATAGATCCAGGAGAGAAAAAAATCTAAAGATTATTGTTCTATGAGAAAGTCATGATGAAAACAAGAACCTGGACAATATGGTTGAAGAAATCATCAAGGAAAATTCCCCAGAAGTCCTATACACAGAGGGAAAAATAGTCATTGAAAGAATCCACCGTTCACCTTCTGAAAGGGACCCCAAACTGAAAACACCAATGGATGTTGTTGCCAAATTCCAGAATTATCAAGTGAAGGAGAAAATACTGCAGACAGCCAGAAAGAAACAATTCAAATATCAAGGAGTTACCATCAGGATCACACAGGAACTTTTCACTTCTACTTTTAAAGATCAAAAGAATTGGAATACAATATTCTGTAAGGTAAAGGAGCTGGGGCTTCTATGAAGGATTAATTACTCAGCAAAATTGAGTGTAATATTTCATGCAAGGAGATGAACATTCAATGAAATAAGAGATTTTTCAGACCTTCCTGATGAAAAGATCAGAACTTAATAGGAATTTCCATCTCCAAACACAGGTCTCAAAAGAGGCAGAAGAAGAAAAACAGGGGGAAAACAAAACTTGCTACACAATATGAACAAACTCTTTCCATCCCTATAAGGGAAGATGATACTTGTTAACCTTGGAAATTGTATGTTTATTATGAAATATAAGAGGGATATATGTACATAGGGTAGTAGGTATAAATTAAATGATTTGATAATATATGTGATTTGAGGGTCAGACGGTATAGTAATGGGAGATGTGAAGGCAGAAAAAATATATGCCTTCACAGAAAAAGGCACAAAAATGTATTACAGCAGAGGGAAGAGGGGAGAGAGATAAGTATTCTTTGAGAGGTACTCTCATCAGATTGGATTCAAGGAGGGTACAACAAACTCAGTAAAATATAGAAATACAACTAGCTGTAAAGTGGATAGGAAGGGAAGGGGGAAAGAAAAGGGAGAGGAGGCTAAAATAAAGGGAAGAAATAGTAAGGGAAAAAGGGATTAGAAAGGAGGAGGGCTGAGAGAATGGAGGGAAGAATGAGGGAGGTGCTGGTCAAAAATTAAAACTGTTGTGGAGGGGAAGGGAGAAGGGAGAAGGAAAGGCATAAATAAGGGGAAAGGAGATGGTGGGAAAGACAGAGATGGTAATTATAACTGTGAATGTGAATGGGATGAACTCCCATAAAATGGAGAGGGATAGGAGAATGGATTAAAAACCATAATCCAACAATATGTTATTTACAAGAAACACATTTGAAATGGGGTCATACACACAGGATAATAGTAAAAGATTGGAGGAGAATATCTTATACTTCAACTGATGTAAAAAAGAAGCAGGGATAACAATCTTAATCTCAGACAAAGTGAAAGCAGAAATGGATCTAATTGAAAGAGATAATGAATGGGAATAGAAAAGTATATGCCTTTTTCTCAGCGGTAAATGGCACATATACAAAAATTGACCATGTCTTAGGGCATAGAAACCTCACAATCCAGTGCAGAAAGGTAGAGATAATGAATGGATCCTTCTGAGATTATAATGCAAAAAAATTATGTGCAATCAAAGGCCATGGAAATATAAATAAAAAAAACTAATTGGAAACTAAACAATCAAATCCTGAGGAATAAATGGCTTAAACAACAAAGTATAGAAAAAATCAACAACTTCATTCAAGAGAATTACAATAAGGAGACAACCTAGCAAATTTTATGGGATACTGCACAAGCAGTTCTTAGGGGAAATTTTATATCTTTGAATGTCTACATGAATAAAATACAGAAAGAGGAGATCTATGAATTTGGCATGCAGCTGAAAAATCTAGAAAAAGAACAGAAAAAGAGGAAGTCGACTACTTAAATAGCCTGATTTCAGAAAAGGAAATTGAACAAGTCATCAATGAACTCTCTAGGAAAAAATCTTCAGGGCCAGTTGGATTTGTAAGTGAACTCTATCAAACTATTTAAAGAACAGTTAATTCCAATACCATACAGAACATTGGGGAAATTGCTGAATAAGGAGTCTTATCAAACTGTTTTTATGGAATAAATATACTTATGATACGTAAACCAGGAAGAAGGTGAAACAGGGATAGAAAATTATAAACCAATTTCTCTAATGAATATAGATGCTAAAATTTTAAATAAGATATTAGCAAAAAGAATACAGCAGCTTATGATGGGAGAAATACAATATGATCAGGTAGTGTTTATGCCAGGAATGCATGCCTGGTTCAATATTAAGAAAACTGTTTGTATTATTTATCATATCAACAACAAAACTAACAGAGGTTACATGATTATCTCAATAGATGGAGAAAAAGCTTTTGACAAAATACAACACCCGTTCATATTGAAAACACTGGAAAGCATAGGAATAAATAGAACTCCCTATAAAATAATAAGCAGTATCTACCTAAAACCATGGGTAAGCATTGTATGCAATGGGGATGAGCTAGACGCATTTCTAACAAGATCACGGGTGAAACAAGTATGTTTGACAACTGTTATTCAATATGGTATTAGAAATGCTAGCTGTAGCAATAAGAGAAGAAAAAGGAATTGAATTATTAGAATAGGCAAAGAAGAAACCAAGTCATCACTCTTTGCAGATGATATGATGATATACTTAGAGAATCCCAAGAATCGTGTAAAAAATAAACTACTTGAAATAATAAACAACTCTGGCAAAGTTGCTGGTTGCAAAATAAATCCATATAAGTCATCTGTACTTCTATACATTACTAACAAAGCCCAACAGCAAGAGATGGAAAGAGAAATCTCATTTAACGCTATGGTAGACACTATAAAATATCTGAGAGTTTACGTGCCAAAACAAGCCCTAGGATGGTATGAGCACAATTACAAAACACTTTTCGCACAAATAAATTCAGATCTAAGTAAGTGGAAAAACATTTGTTGCTCATGGGGAGGGCAAGCTAATGTAAGAAAAATGACAATTCTACCTAAAATAATTTATTTATTCAGTACTGTATCAATGAAACTACTATATAATTATATATTTTATGGAGCTAGAAAAAATAATATCAACATTCATCTGGAAGAACAAAAGAGGGACAGGGAGTGCAAAAAAATCTAACGTATATGGAAGTGACTGTCGAACACTGAAAACAAATAAAATAATTTAATTTGAGATTTTTCTTATTGGAGTTTGGCAGTTACAAGTACTAGTCTTCCTCACTGGGGAAAGTATATGAATCAACATTATTTTATTTGCTTTTTTTTTTCTTTAAATTTATTTTTAAAATTTATTTTAGTTTACATTCAGTTCCATTAGATTTTGAGTTTCAAATTTTATCTCCCTCCCATCTCTCTCCTCCCCACCAAGATGGCATGATGTCCAATAAAGGCTTTATATATACATTCACACTAAACATTTTTTCACATTAATCATGTTGCAAAGAATAATTATAACCAATGGAATTAACCACAAGAAAGCAGAAACAAACCAAAACAAAAAAAAAAAAAAAGAAAGGTAGAGCACATAGTATGCTTCGATCTGCATTCAGTCCTTGTAATTCTTTCTCTGGATGTACATAGAATTTTTCAGGAGGAGTCTTTGGAGTTGTCTTAGAACATTGCATTGCTGAGAAGAGTCAAGTTCATCAAAGTTATTCACCATGCAGAGTGGCTGTAACTATCTACAATGTTCCCCTGGTTCTGCTCCCCTCATTAAGAATCAGTTCATATAAGTCTTTCCAGGATATTCTAAAGTCTAATAATTTCTTATAGCAGAATAGTAACATTTTTTTCTAGAGAATATTCATCCATACTCACATTTGTACATAGATATATTAATAAGTAAGTCCTTGAGAGCATCTATGTGCTACCTGTCTACCAGTCTTCCTGACACTACTATTTGAGTGTGACATTGTGCTCCTTTCATCAAGCCACAGATTACAGATTTTCCAACTAAGGTACATAGGTACATCACTCCAGTACTGTTTCCATAAGTTTTTGTTTAACTCACTCATTCTCTAGGTTTAGATTGTTTAGTTTAATTTTAATTTTTGGTTTATATTTCCATGGCCTTTGGTTACATACAATTTTTATTCCATGATGATCTGAGAAGGAAGTACTGACTATCTCTGCTTTTCTCCACCAGAGTGTGAGGTTTTTATGGCCTAGTACATGGTCCATTTTTGTATATGTTCCATGTACTGCTGAGAAAAAGTATTAGCCTCTCTAAGAAGGGAGCATTTAATTCCATCAAAAGTAAAATACAAGCAAAGCTTAGGATTGCAGGATTCTTGGAACATTAAGAAGGCAGAAGAAATTTAGTTTTATGATGCTAGTAACAAACCACAGGGATTTTATAATGTCTTGAATGTTATTCATGGGCCAACAGCCTATGGGGCATCTCAACTACTCAGTGCTGATGGAGCCACACTGATTAGTGATAAGGATATGATTCTAGAGAGGTGGACTGAACACTTCCATTGTGTTCTCAACAGATCATCATAAATTAAAGTTGAGGCCACTGACCATTTATCTCATGTTGAAGTTAATCCCTCCCTAGCTGAAGCTCAAACTGAAGAAGAGAATTTGAATGACATTAGGTTCTTTCCTTGCAGCAAAGCACCTGGTGCTGATACTCTTCCAGATGAGATTTACAAGATCGGAGTTCCATTGCTCATACAAAAACTGACTGAAATTTTCCAGATTGTATGTCAAGAGGAGGTTATTTTCCAGGAGTTCAAGGATGCCTTCACTATTCATCTCTATAAAGCTAAAGGAAATAAATTGTCCTGTGACAATCGCAGGGGGTTCTCTCTATCTCTTACTCATTGCTGGCAAGATTCTTCCTTTTTAAAGATTTTTTGTAATTTTTGAAATTAAATTATTTTATTTGTTTTCAGTGATCAACAATCACTTCCATATATCTTAGATTTTCCCCCCTCCTTCCCACTCATTACCATCTCCCTCCTCACTTTCTCCTTGAGATGGCAAACAAGATTATATAGGTTCTACACATACTTTCTTATAAAATACATGGAGAAAAATTGAATTAAAATGAATAGGAGAAACCATAAAACAAAACAAAACGTAATACAAACAAAATTTCTATCTGAAATCCAATTCCACAGCTCTTTCTTTGAACGTGGAAGACGTTTTGCCTCAAGTCCACCGGAAATTTTTTAAGTCGGTGCATTTCAAGTCTACCAGAAAAATTCTTCTCACACTGTGGTTGTTACTGTGTACAAAGTTCTCCTAGTTCTGCTCCTTTTACTCAGCATCAGCTCATATAAGTCTTTCAGGATTACCTAAAGTCTTCCTGTTCATAATTTATTCTGTCAGCTTTCTTAGGATACTGAAAATATTGCAACATTCAGCTTTTTTTTCTGAATACAACACAATATAGTTGCATTCAGTTATACACGGCTGTCAGTTTATTGACTATATTTTCTATCACAATATATCCCTTCAATATTTACTTGTGTGCTTAACATTTACCATTTCATAGAACCACAATAATATATTATAGCATTTCATCATGCTTAATTTAGTCATATTACAATGGGGCATATGAGTTGCTTCCACTTTCTGTTGTTCTTCCAAATGAAATATCAATGAACATTCTTGTACAACTGCACCTTTTTTCCAGCTTTTGATAATTTTTGGATAAAGTCCTACCAGTGGAATAGTTGTGTTTACAAGGTAATATCAGTTTTGTGATTCATATTGCATATTGCCATATTCCTCTGAAATGTACCATCTACAGTCCCACAAATATTTTAGAGAGTCTGTTTTCCACCACCTGTAACTTTATTGAATTTTATTATTTTAATTTATTTTTATTATTCTTGTGGATTGCAAAAGATATTTTAAAGTAGCCTTGATTTTCATTTATCTAATAGAGGATTTGATCATATTTTCAATACTATGAAACTAGCATAATAATTTTGATATAGTAACAAAATATGCATGATGATTTAATTTTATTTTCAATTTTGGATCCTAGAGTTAATATTTCTTCCAAAAATTTTATATTCATGTTTTTTATCATTATTACATTGAGGAGTAAGTATTATTAAACAACGATTTTATACATATCATCAGTGACTTATTAATTCTGGAAGATATACATTTATTTGTTAAAAATATTTTTCTTTTAGTTTTAGTGACATGGCTTTTTATGGATATTTTAATATTAGTGATATAGTGATATTATATCCCTGAAAATTAAGTAAAATCACATTCTACAGATTTAAAATTGTAGGTCACCTAAAAACCAATGAAGAAGATTGTGATGGTAAAATAAACTGAATTATATTATCAACTATAAACTGTGCACAAGAAATAATTCAAAGGATGGCACAAAGAAAACTGGTAAGAACAGTAGATAATGTAATTTAGTCCTGTTGTAGAGGTAAAGTGTACCAGATAGACAACTTGATTGTTTCACTAACACTCGTAGGAAGGTTAAGAGTTTGTGTCTTTTTTACTCTGTTTTCATTGTTACAAGTTCTGTAGTACATTGGATGGATCTATTGTGCAGAATATTCTGAAGGAATCAGAATAAATTATGTAGGAAGGGAAGGTCCACATGGGTTGCAACATATCTACCTGAGAGGTCGGCATCCATTAAAGATAGCATGGATCCATTAATACATTGAAGCACTTTTGACAGTATAATTGTTCATTATGGCTTATCATCACCATATTCCTATTCATGGTGTCAGAAAAGAATGCAATCATTATAATAAATAATTATTATTAAATCACTTAAATAATAAATAATTCCTTTTCATTTTTTGTATTTTAAATTATTTTATTTGCTTTCAGTTTTCTACAATCACTTCCATATATGTTAGATTTTTGCTCGTTTCCCCTCTCCCTCCTCATTCCATCGCTTAGATAGTGTGCAATCCCTATATAGGTTCTACACATACATTCCTATTAAATACATTTTCACCTTAGCTGTGTTGCTTAGAAGAATTAAAATGAATGAGAGAAACCATAAAGCAAAACAAACATAACACAAGAGAAAATGGTCTGCTTCATTCTACAATCAAATTCCACAGTTCTTTCTTTGAATGTATAAGGCATTGTACTTCAAGAGTCCATTGGGAATTCTTTAGGTCCTTGCATTGCTATGAAGGACCAAGTCTACCAGAAAAATTCCTTGCATTCTGTGGTTGTTGCTGTGCAATGCTGATAGTTTCCCTAATATTAACTAGCCCTGCATTCCTGAGATAAATCTTACCTGATCATAATGTATTATTCTCATGACAAGTAGTTGTATTCTTTTTCCTAAAATCCTATTTAAAATTTTTGTGTCATATTCATTAGAGAAATTGGTTTATAAATTTCTTCCTTCCACTATATTTGTATCATAAAAGGAATTTGGTAGGACATCTTCTTCCTCAATTTTCCCAAATTGACTCTAAAGTATTAGAATTAACTCTTCTTTAAATCTTTGATAGAATTCACTTGGAAATCCATCAGGGACTGGAGACTTTTTTCCTAGAGAGTTCAGTGATGGCTTGTTCAATTTCTTTTTCTGAGATGAGGTTACTTAAGTATTGAACTTCCTCCTCTTTTAATCTGGGCAATTTATATTTTTTTTAAAAAATATTCATCCGTCTCATTTAGATTGTCAAATTTATGAACATACAATTTGGCAAAGTAATGTCTAATTATTGTTTTAATGTATTCCTTGTTGGAGGTGAGTTCAGTCTTTCCATTTTTGAGATTGGTAATTTGGTTTTCTTTTTTTTTAAGTCAATTTGACCAAAGGTTTACCAATTTTCTTTGTTTTTTCACAACACAAACTCTTAGTTTTATTTATTATTTCAATAGTTTTCTTAATTTCAATTTTCTTGATCTCTCCTTTGGTTTTCATTATTTCTAAACTGGTATTCATTTGAGGATTTTCAATTTGTTCTTTTTCTAGCTTTATCAGCTGCAAGCCCAATTCATTGATCTCCTCTACCTCTATTTTATCCATGTAGGCATTCAAAGATATAAAACATCCCCTACTAGAACAGTTTTGCTGTCTATTTTTTTCCTGTAATCTCCTTAACTTCTTTTCTAAGAATTTGGACGCTATACTCCTTGGGGCATGGATGTTTAGTAATGCAGACACAGTTATGATTACTATATATGTCTTTCCCTCCATTCTCTTATTCCTTGTTTGTGCTTTTAGTTCTCCCTTCTCCCTTATCCTCCCGCAATAGTTTTATTTTTTGACCACCCCTTTCCCCAATCCTTACTCCCTTTTTTAAGCCCCCTCACTTTTTATTCCCTTTTCCCTTACTACTTCTTCCCTCCCTTTTCTTTTCCCTTTTTCCTCCCACTGCCTATAGAGCTGTTTAGATTTCTATACCTAATATTTTTTGTTGTTCTTCCCTTGAACCAAATCAGGTAAGATTGAATCTCAAACAATGTTTATCTCCCTCCCCTCTTTCCCTCTACTGTAATATATTTCTGTGCCTCTTCCTGTGATGCAATTTGACTTTTTCTGCCTCCTCCTTTTCACTTCTCCCATTAAAATCACATTTTTATTGCCACATCATTTATTTTATACCCCCTCCCTCCATCTCTCTCTCTCTCTCCCTATCTATCCATCCATCCTTTTTATATATCATAGTAATACAGTTCTCAAGATTAACAAGTATCTTCTTCCCCTACAGGGATGTAAACAGTTTTCCCAGATTTAACAAGAAGTTATTTTTCCGTTTAGCTTTTGATCCCTCTCTTGAGACTTGAATTTGAAGATAGAATTTTCTATTGAGCTCTGGCCTTTTCATCAGGAAGGTCTGGAAATCCTTTTTTTCACTGAATGTCCATCTCCATACCTGAATTATTAAGCTCAGTTTTGCTTGGTTTTAATTCCAGTTCCTTTGCTTTACGAAATATGATATTCCAATCCCTTCAATCTTTTAATGTAGAAGCTGCAAGGTCCTGTGTCATCCTGACTATAGCTCCTCCATATGTGAATTATTTCTTTCTGGCTGCCTGCAATACTTTCCCTTTCATTTGATAATTCTCAAATTGGTATCCCTTTTAGGAGGTAGATGCTGGATTCTTTCTATGCCTATTTTGCGCTCTGGATCTAGGATTTCTGAGCAATTTTCCTTGATGATTTCTTGGAAGATATTTCTTGGAAGATGTCCAGGCTCTTTTATTCATCGTGACTTTCTGGTAGACCAATAATCCTTGTCTCCATAAAAAGATTCTATGGCCTTATCTTTTTTGATTTGTTTTTGCTCATAATGATCACCCTTTTCCTGACTATTAAAATAGGTCTCTGCTTGTGAGGCGCAGGGGCTCTGACCATTCTTGTGCTTAGAAACTGAGACTTTGTGTATTGTGGCCTCTGGTTCTTTCAGTTGAAAGCTAAAATATTCTCACACTACCTGGTGCTCAGTTGGCTGATGTGCCAAAACAGAGGCCAGGTGAAGTCTTTTTGAGGTTCCCTGGAGTTATTCTGGAGCTAGCTGGGTTAAGTGTATGTGGTGGGGAGAGAGGGCTCTGGTCCCAGGAAGTCTCCTCTACTGAGAAAAGACAGGCAAAGTGGTTAGTGACCCCAGTTTGCACTAGTGTCTTCGCTGTTCCCCTGGCTGTGCTGAGACATACCTGGGGTCTCATTGTTGACAATTGCGGGCTCCATCCCCCTGGAGCTCAAGATCTCCTCCTGTCACTGAAGTAGAGCTGTCTTGAACAGCTCCTGTCCTGCACTGATCCCTTTCAGCCACAGCAAGTGGGACCCACCTTTGGAATTTTCCTAGACTCATGGACAAAGAGACTGTTTGCCCCTTCACCTTATCCCACTATTCCAAGATTTTTCCTGGGGAAATATTCTGTGGGTTTTTCAAGGTCAACAAAGGGAGAGGTAGAGCATTTACTAGTCTCTCCAACATCTTGGTTTCTGGAAGTTCAAGTAGGTGACTTAGAGATATTTAATCAGAGGCCTGATAGTCTCAGGACCTGATGCTGCACTTACCTGGGGTTCTTCAGTTCTCTTTTGCTCAGTTCCACTGGACTCCCATCTTGGGCTGATACATTTGAGACTCTGCAGTGGGGCTACTGTTTCCAACTGCCCAGGCCTTTCTGCTCAGTTCTGCTATGATGCAATCCACTCTGGTACAGCCTGTATGCTGTGCACTCCTCCAGTATGCAACAGATCCTTCTCATAGGCCTTACAGTCTGTGCTGGGTTGGAAATCTGCCTATTGGATTCTTCCACTTCAAATTGGTTCAGATTCTCTTCCCAGAGGTATGTGAAGAAGTTTGTCTTAGAGCTTAGGTGAGTACTTGCTCTCACTCCCCCATCTTGGCTCTACTTCCCTCTTAGAAACTAAATGATTCTTTAAATCAACTCAAAACAACTTATGTTATTAAGACTTCTAGACTTTATCCAAAATTATTTGAATACCTGTATGTATCCTATCAGCAGAGAGTTTCTTGTCTGCAATGCTCCAAATTAATTAAAAGGTGATTACCCTTTTGTGTAAGAGTCTTTACTGGCAGTGACTCCTAAACAACCTGATAAAGGGAACTCAAATAAACAAGCACATGCAATTTATTCAAGAAAGGATGGAATTTAATGAAAACTATCAAGTGCAGAAATTTCTAGCTCAGTAAACACATACAAATCTATCAAAAATCAATTATATAATTAAATTAGAAGCTTTAAGAATTAGCGTATTTTTAAAAAGTTAAAGAATTATTATAAAACTGCCTACTAGATGGCAGGCACTATGCTAAGCACCTGCCAGTTACTTCATTTGATGTTCACAACAGCCTTGAGAGGTAGGTACTATTATTAGTTCCATTTTTCAGATAAGAAAACTGAGACTAATAGAAGTTAAGTGATTTATCCAAGGTCAAACAGCGTAGTCATTATGTGACCCGATATCTGAACTCAGGTCCATCCAGCTGCCAATATGAATGGCAATATGAAGCCACAGAGACTTTCCAATGAGAGAGAGTGGAAGATTTTTAATAAATCTCTATCCTTCCACAGAACAGTCTTCAGCTCACTGCTACTAAAAGAGAAGGCAAAGAACAATGATGCTCTACATGCTCTCTTCTCCAAGACAAAAGAAAAGCAAATCACTAGTCTTTTGACTGATGAATATAGAATAAAAAGTAATGGCTTGTTCTCTTAGCAATTAATATGAGAAGAAAGAGGTCATCTCTTACTCAATCAGGAGATAAAAAGGAACAGGGAGGAAGGAAAAAGGACATGGAGAAGAACAAAGAAAAATAGAGAAAGTGAGACAGAAAGGAGAGGACTTGGAAGGCCTGCATATTAAAGTCCTCACTACCAATTTGAGAATGACTCTCAATCATGCTCCTTCTTGCCGGAATCTTGGCCTTAGCTCTTCGTTCTTGAAATCTGAAGCAATACCTTCTGCACTGAAATTTAAAAAAACTTAAAGGACAGTAAAGGTACCCTACAAATATTTTCTAGGAAAACAAGGCATTTTAGAATCAAGGGATTTTTGTATGCATGACAGAAAGTTGCTTCCTTAGTCCATTAATAGAATTTCGATTCCTCATTCCTGACTAGAACTGAGTTTGTAAGAAAGTGCAACAGTCTACATTCCAACTTTATTCTGTACAGCTAAAAGTGTATTGGGCAGTGGGTGATAATTTAGAATATTGACAAGGATGGATAAATAGAACAGCTTCTAATGCATAGTGATACTAAACATAATTCCTACATTTTTGTGTTTTATGTGTAAGTATCTCTAACCTTTCATCTTTATCAGAGATATGTTCCCTGTTTAAGGAATGCACATGCCTTATCTCATTTCCTATATCTGTCTTCTGTTCATTTGTTATTCTAAACATCCTGTTATCTAATCTTTACACTAATCTTTTTACACTATCTAATCTATCTAATCTTTACACTAATCTTGTACACTTATTTCTTGTTCTCTCTCTCTAAAACTTTTTTCTTAGTAAGCACATATATTTCTTTTATCCTTCTATTCGTCTTCCTTCCCCTTTTAAAAGCTGAGTTAAATCATTAAGAAATTTATCCAAAACATGATGAATTTTTATAGATATCTTTTGTTTTTTTTTTCTTTTATTCTCTTAATTTCTCTCTGTATCTTAATTCTTGTCTTATCAAAAACAGCTAATCTTTATAATGAATAGTTTTTTTTTAAAAAAGGGAAGAAATTAACAAAATTAATTAATAATATTTTAATTTTGCATTACATTTGTTGTTCTGCACCCATGCCTCACCCTCTTTCCACCACCGCACTGTCCCCTGCTCAGAAATGCCATGGAAGAGGTGTTTTCTCATAATTCTCTGGGGTGAGTCTTCTTTTTGTTCTTTAATATAAATTTATTTATTTGACTTTTTACATTCATTTTCGCAAAATTTTGGATGCCAAATTTTCTCCCCATTTATCTCCTCCCCCATCCCAATACAGCAAGCATTCTAATTTCATACCAAAATAAGTGTGTATTTTATTACTTCCTTTATTCGATTGTGATGAGAGTAAGCTTCATGTATTTTCTCTCAGCTCCCCTCTTTTTCCCTGCACTGAAAAGTCTTTGCTTGCCTCTTTTTATTAATATAAATTTATTTATTTAACGTTTTACATTCATTTTCACAAAATGTTGGGTTCCAAATTTTCTCCCCATTTTTCCCCTCCTGCACCCCAATACACTGAGCATTCTAATTTCCCCTATCAGAAAACTGCCCTCTCTTCTATCATCCCTCCCTTCCCCTGTCCCCATCTTCTCTTTTGTCCTGTAGGGCCAGATAACTTTCTATTCCCCATTACCTGTGTTTCTTATTTCCTAGTAGAAAGAACAATACTAAACAGTTGTTTCTAAACTTTGAGTTCCAACTTCTCCCTATCCCTCCCTCCCCACCCATTCCCTTTGGGAAGGCAGGCAATTCAATACAGGCCATATCTGTGTAGTTTTGCAAATGACTTCCATGATAGTCATGTTGTATAAGACTAACTGTATTTGCCTCCATCCTATCCTGCCCCCCATTGTTTCTATTCTGTCTTTTGATCCCATCCCTCCCCAAGAGTGCTGACTTCAAATTGCTCCCTCCTCCCATTGCCCTCCCTTGTATCATCCCCGCCACCCTGCTTATCTCCTTTTCCCCCACTTTCCTGTATTGTAACATAGGTTTTCATACGAAAATGAGTGTGCATTTTATTCCTTCCTTTAGTCGAATGTGATGAGGATAAGCTTCATGTTTTTTTCTCAGCTCTCCTCTTTTTCCCTCCACTAAAAATTCTCCTGCTTGCCTCTTGAATGAGAGATAATTTACCCCATTCCATTTCACCCTCTTTCCTCCCACTACATTTCTCTCTCACCATTTACCTTAACTTCTTTTAAGACATGGTCCCATCCTATTCAATTCACTCTGTGCTCTCTGTCTCTGTATGTGTGTGCATGCGTGTATGTGTGTGTGCACCAACTACCAACTACCAGATACTGAACTACCAACTACCAACTACCCAGATACTGAAAAGTTTTAAGAGTTACAGATGTTGTCTTTTCATGTAGGAATGTAAACAGTTCACCTTTGGTAAGTCCCTTATGACTTCTCTTTGCTGTTTACTTTTTCATGCTTCTTCTCATTCTTGTGTTTGAAAGTCAAATTTTCTTTTCAGCTCTGGTCTTTTCATCAAGAATGCTTGAAAGTCCTCTGTTTCATTGAAAGGCCATATTTTCCCCTGAAGTATTATACTCAGTTTTGCTGGGTAGGTGATTCTTGGTTTGAGTCCTAGTTCTTTTGACTTCGGGAATATCCTATTCCATGCCCTTTGATCCCTTAATGTAGAAGCTGCTAGATCTTGAATTATCCTGATTGTATTTCCACAATACTGGAATTGTTTCTTTCTAGCTGCTTGCAGTATTTTCACCTTGAGCTGGGAATTCTGGAATTTGGCCACAATGTTCCTAGGAGTTTCTCTTTTTGGATCTCTTTCAGGTGATGAGTGGGGAATTATTTCAATTCTTATTTTGCCCTCTGGTTCTAGACCATCAAGGCAGTTTTCCTTGAAAATTTCATGAAAGATGATGTCTAGGCTCTTTTTTGGATCATGGCTTTCAGGTATTCCCAAAATTTTCAAATTGTCTCTCCTGGATCTATTTTCCACGTCAGTTGTTTTTCCAATGAGATATTTCACATTCTCTTCCATTTTTTCATTCTTTTGGTTTTGTTTGGTGATTTCTTGGTTTCTCAGAAAGTCATTAGCCTCCATCTGTTCCATTCTAATTTTGAGAGAACTATTTTCTTCAGTGAGCTTTTAAACCTCTTTTCCCATTTGGCTAATTCTGCTTTTGAAAACATTCTTCTCCTCATTGGCTTTTTGAACCTCTTTTGCCAATTGAGTTAGTCTATTTTTCAAGGTGTTCTTCTCTTCAGCATTTTTTTGGGTCTCCTTTACCAAGGTATTGACCCACTTTTCATGATTTTCTTGCAGCTCTATCATTTCTAGTCCCAGTTTTTCCTCCACCCGTCTAACTGGACTTTCAAAATCCTTTTTGTGCTCTTCCATGGCCTGAGCCCACCAGACATCCACCTGGGATATCTGGGATACAGAGGCCCCCACCTCCATGTCTTTCCCTGATGGTAAGAATTGTTCTTCATCGTCAGAAATGAAAGACGGGAACATCTGTCCCCCAAGAAATTAGCTTCCTGTGGTCTTATTTTTCTTCCCTTTTCTGGGCATTTTCCCAGCCAGTTACTTGACTTCTGAGATTCCTCTCCACCCCTGCCTAGATCCACTCAGCTAGTGCTTGTGGTCTGAGATTCAAATGCTGCTCCCCAGCCTCAGGGCTTTCTGCTGTGGGCCCAACTGCTATTCAATGTGAGCTTAAGTTCTGGTGCTCGGGTCGGGGCAGGGCTGCTTCCCAGGCTCAGTTCCCTCAGGTGATTTATGTGGAGATCTTCGGTAATAACCCTGAGCTCCTGTCTGCTCCGGGAGTTGGGGGCCACTGCTGCCTCTGGGGCTACCTCCCAACGGCGCCCAAGCCATGGAAACACCCTTCTCCCCTCTTGGCCAGCCCAGAAGATTCTCTCACTGACCTGGAGCACCTGTGGGTGGAGGGACCTTTGCAGTCACCAGAGATTCTGTCCCTGAAGCCTGCTTGATTCTGCTCCTCTGGGGCCACGCAGCCAGGGCAGCGCAGGGGTGGGCTCCATGTCTGGTGCATGACGGACCCCTAAGGACGGCTTACCTGGGCTCTCTGGAAGAGAAATCTCTTCCACTGTGTTTCTGTGTGGCTTGCACTGATCCAGAATTTTTGAGGAGTTCTTTTTACTGAAAATATATGGGCTGTGGGTTCGAAGCTAGCATATGTGAGTCTTTCTACTCTGCCATCCTGGCTCCTCCCCTCTGGGGTGTGTCTTCTTGACAAAAACACATTTTTTTTTCATTTTTATTGCTTTATGTTCTTAATATTTAGATTGCTGTCATGATTTTCATACTGTTTTTCTCGTTATCTTTGCTTCATTTAACATCATTTAATATAAGCTTTTTCTTTCCATGGTTCATTGTATCACAATGCTTTCACATGCATTCTGTTACATTCAAACTTCAAAATTTGCCTAGCCATTGCCCAAACAATGGGCAACTATTTAATCTGAAGTACAACCAAAAGTGTTAGTCCAAATATTTAAGGTATCTAGAACATGTACCTTTTTTACTAGTAATTTTATTGTGCAACTTCTGGGTTACAATAAAAGGAAATGAGCATTTCTGGTTCTGGGAGCCAAGATGGTGGACAGGTCATTAACTACTCTCTCCCTCCCCTTCTTGACCTTGACCAGTCCACAGATTATATTCCCAGAATAAAACCCTGAAACAGTTGGAGCAGCAGAAGGGGTAGACAGACTCTCAGCCCATGAGGCTAGAAAGATCGCTAAGGAAGGTTCCTCTTGATTTGGCCAAAGGCAATCAGTGCAGGGTCAGAGCTGTTCCAGACAGTCCAATCTCTACAAACTAGGAGAAGATCCTGAACCTCAGGAAGGTGAAGCCAGCAACTGCCAACACCAGAACCACAGCTGTGCCTCAGCACTCCAGTGTATTGGGAAGACACTAGTGCAGGAAGCTAAGCTTGCCTATGCTCTAGATCAGCAGAGGAGATCTCTTGTGGCCAGACTACCCCTTCCCTTCATTTAACAAGCTACATCCAGGGTAACTTCAGGGAAAAAAAAGACAAAAAGACCTCACCTAACCTCTGTTTGCCAACACCAGACAACACAGCACCAGGTAAATTGCAGCATTTTATTTCTAGCTGAAAGAACCAGAGGTCACAACACACAGAACCTCAAGTTTTAGTCACAAGAATTAGGGAGCAGGGCTCTCTGTGCCACATTTGCAGACATCTATCTTAAAAACCAAGAAAAGGGTAATTATCATGAGTAAAAAGCAAAGCAGAAAAGGATAGACTGCAGAATTTTTCTGTGGAGAAAAGGATCAAAACACAAACACCAAAGAGATCAGCATTGGGACTATAACCCCAACTGAAACTTCAGAAGGGAATATGAACTGGTCAGAAGAACAAAGGGTTTTTTTGGAAGAGTTCTGGAAGGGTTTTAAAAGTCAAATTAGAGAAACAGAAGAAAAACCGACCAATGATTTTAAAGCTATGAAAAAAGTATTCACTGAAGAGAAGAGGTCCTTAAAAAGGAATATTGGACCAATGGAAAAGGAAGTACAAAACTTATCTGGTGAAAATTACTCCTCAAAAGGAAAAAATGCACAGGTGGAAATGGAGATGCAAAAGTTAACTGAAGAAAACAATTTGACAAAAAATAAAATCAGACAACAAGAAGCTAATGAATCTATGAGACATCATAAATCTCATATATGGAATATAAAGAATGAAAAGATACAAGAAAAAGGGAAATATCTATTTGGAAAATTAAGTGACCTGGAAAATAGTTCCAGGAGAAAAAATCTAAGGACTATTGGTCTACCAGGAAGCCATGATGAAAAAAGAGCCTGGACAATATCATCAAAGAAATCATCAAAGAAAATTGTCCAGAAGTCCATGATCCAGATAGCAAAATAATAGCTAAATAATAGATTGCAAAATAATCATTGAAAAAATCCACCAATCACCACCTGAAAGGGCTCCCAAGCTGAAAACACCAAGAGGTGTTGTTGCCAAATTCCAGAACTATCAAGTGAAGGAGAAAATACTGCAGGCAACCAAAAAGAAACAATCCAAATATCAAAGAGCTATAGTCAGGACCACACAGGACCTTGCATCTTTTACATTAAAATATCAAAGTAATTGGAATATGATATTTCTTAAGGCAAAGTAGCTAGGACTACAACCAAAGATTAATTATCCAGCAAAGTTGAGCATAAATTTTCAGGAAAACAGATAGAATAATAAATTTCTGGGCCATCCTAATGAATAGGCCAAAATTCAATAGAAAATTTGATCTTCAAACACAGGTGTCAATACAGGAATAAAGAGGTAAAAAGGGGGAAAAAAAACTTGTTACACAATATGGACAAACTCTTTACATCCCTATAAGGGAATATGATGCTTGTTAATCTTGAGAATTATATATTTATTATGAAATGTAAAAGTGATGCACGTAGATAGAGGAAGTGGGTATAAATTAAGTGATGTGATCATAACAAATATTATTTAAGGTCATGAGATCATATTTGGAGATGTCAAAAGGAGGAGGCAAAAAAATTCCATCACAGGAAGAGGTACAAAAATATATTACAGTAGAGGGAAAGAGAGGAGGGAGATGAGTATTTTTTGAGAGGTACTGTCATCAGATTGGATTCAAGGAGGGTACAACAAATTCAGTTAAGTGTAGAAATGCAACTAGCTCTATAGGCAATAGAAGGGAAAGAGGGAAAGACAAGGGAGAGGAGGCTAAAATGGAGAGAAGAAGTAGTAAAGGAAAAGGGGATTAAAAGGGAGGAAGCTGAAAGAAAGGAGGGAAGACTGAGGGAGGAGTTGATCAAAAATTAAAACTCTTATGGGGAGGAGAAGGTAGAAGGGAGAACTAAAAGCATAAACAAGGGGAAAAGGGATGGAGGGAAAGACATAAATAGTAATCAAAACTGTTAATGTGAATGGGATAAACTCTACTATAAAATGGAGATGGATAAAATAATGGATTAAAAACTATAATCCAACAATATATTGTTTACAAGAAACACATCTGAAATGGGGAGATATACATACGGTAAAGGTAAAAGGTTGGAACAGAATTTATTGTGCTTCAACTGATGTAAGAAAAACAGAGGTAGCAATGCTAATCTCAGACAAAGCAATAGCAGTAATAAATCTAATCAAAAGAGATAAGGGAGGAAACTGTATCCTGATAAAAGGCACAATAAACAATGAAGTAATATCATTCCTAAACATATACGCTTCAAGTGGTATAGCATCCAAATTCTTAGAGGAGAAGTTAAGGGAATTACAGGATGAGACAGCAAAACTATACTAGTGGGAGACCTCATCCTCCCCCTCTTTGAACTTGATAAATGTAACCTCCAAATAAACAAGAAAGAAGTTGAGGAGGAGAAGAGAAGTCTGGATAACGTGGATATAATATATCTCTGGTGAAAATTGAATGGGGATAGAATGAAGTAGACCTTTTTTTCAGTGGTATATTGCACATATACAAAAATTGACCATGTACTAGGCCATAAAAACCTCACAATCCAGTGCAGAAGGGCAGAGATAGTCAATGCATCCTTCTCAGATCCTAATGCAATAATACTTATATGTAATTAAAGGTCATGGAAACATAAAACAAAAACTAATTGGAAACTAAACAATCTAATTCCAAAGAATGAATGGGTTAAACAACGTGATATAGAAACTATCAACAACCATTGAAGAGAATGACAATAATGAGACAACTTACCAAACTGCATGGGATATGACAATAGCAGTTCTTAGGGGAAGTTTATATCTTTGGGTGGCTACATGAATGAAATAGAGAAAGAGATCAATAAATTGGGCATGCAGCTGAAAAAAAACTAGAAAAAGAATAAATTGAAAATGCACAAGAAAATACCAATTTAGAAATACTAAAAACCAGCGGAGAGATTAACAAAATTTAAATCAAGAAAACTATTGAACTAACAAATAAAACTAGGAGTTAGTTTTATGAAAAAAGAAACAATAAAATTGTTAAACCTTTGGTTAATTTGATAAAAAAAAAAAAAGTGGAAATCCAAATTGGCAATATGAAAAATAAGAAGGGTGAACTTGCTTCCAATGAGGAAATTAAAATAACAAAAAGAAATTACTTTGCCCAACTCTATGCCCATAAATTCTACAATATAAATGAGACAGATGATTATTTTAAAAGACACAAATTGCTCAGACTAAGAGAAGAGGAAGCTGGATACTTAAGTAACCTCATATCAGAAAAAGAAATTGAAAACATCATCAATGAACTCCTTAAGAAAAAATCTCCAGGGCCAGATGGATTCACAAGTGACTTTTATCAAACATTTAAAGAATAGTCAATTTCAATATTATATAGAATATTTGGGAAAATTGGGAAGGGAATCCTAACAATTTTTTTTTTATGATACAAATATTGTTTTGATGCCTAAACCATGAAGAGCCAAAACAGAAAATGAAAAGTATAGACCAATTTCTCTAATGAATATAGATGCAAAACTTTTAAATATGACTTTAGCAAAAAGAATTCAGCAACTTATGATGAGAATAATACATTATGATCAGGTAGAATTTATGCCAGGAAAGCAAGGTATTCAGTATTAGGAAAACTATCAACATTATTGATCATATCAACAACAAAACTAACAGAAACCACAGATTATCTCAATAGATGCGGAAAAAGCTCTTGACAAAATGCAAAACCCATTCTTATTGAAAACACTGGAGAACATAGGAATAAGAGGAACTTTCCATAAAATAAGGAGTATCTACCAAACACCTTCAGCAAGCATTATATGCAGTGGGGATAAGCTAGATACATTTCCAAAAAGATCAGGGGTGAAACAAGGAAGTCCATTATCACCACTATTATTCAAAATGGTACTAGAAATTTTAGCTGTAGCAATAAGAGAAGAAAAAGAAATTGAAAGAATTAGAATAGGCAAAGAAGAAACTAAGTTATCACTCTTTGCAGATCATACACTTAGAGAATTCCAGAGAATCAAGTAAAAAACTACTTGAAATAATAAACAACTTTGGCAAAGTTATAATTTACAAAATAAACCCACATAAGTCCTCTGCATTTCTATATATTGTTCACAAATCCCAACAGCAAGAGGTAGAAAAAGAAATTCTATTTATAGCTATGGTGGACACAAGAAAATATTTGGGAGTCTACATGCCCAAACAAACCCAGGGACTATGTGAACACAATTACAAAACATTTTTCACACAAAGTCAGATCTAAGTAAGTGGAAATGCATCAGTTGCTCATGAGTGGGCCAATCCAATATAACAAAAATGACAATCCTACCTAAATTAATTTACTTTTTCAGTATCATGCCAATCAAAATATCAGATAATTATTTTGTAGAGATAGAAAAAATAATATCAAAATTCATCTGGAAGAGCAAAAGGTCCAGAATATCAAGGGAAATAAGGAAAAGAAATGCTAGGAAAGGGGGCCTAGATCTACCAGATCTCAAATTGTATTATAAAGCAGCAGTTATCAAAACCACTTGGTACCAGCTACGAAACAGAAGGGTAGATCAGTGTAATAGGTTAGGTACCCACGACACAGTTGTCAATGAGTATAGCAGTACACTGTTGGATAAACCAATAGACTCCAGCTTCTGGGATAAGAACTCACTCTTCGACAAAAATTTCTAGGAAATCTGGATAATAGTATGACTGAAACTAGGCATAGATCAATGCCTGACACAGTGCATAAGAATAAAGTCCAAATGGATACACGATCTAGGTATAAAGATTGATACTACAAACAATTTAGTGGATCAAGGAATAGGGTATTTATCAGATTTATGGAGAAGGGAAGAATTTTTAATAAACAAGAGATAGAACACATTATGAAATGAAAAATGGATAATTTTCTTACATTTAATTGAAAAGCTTTTGCACACAAAAATCCAATTCAACCAAAATTAGGTGGGCAGCAGAAAACGGGGAAAATGGGGGAAAAGTTTTTGATCTAGTGTCTGTGATAAAGTCCTCATTTCTAAAATGCATAGAGAGCTGAGTCAAATATGCAAGAATACAAGTCATTCCCCAGTTGATAAATGGTCAATGGATATGAACAGGCAGTTTTCAGAGAAAGAAATCAAAGCTATCTATAGTCATATGAAAAAATGCTCTAAATCACTATTGATTAGAGAGATGCAAATCAAAACAACTCTGAGATAACACATCCCACCTATCATATTGGTTAACATGACAAAAGAGAATGATGATAAATGTTGGAGAGGAGGTGCAAGAGTGGGAACACTAATTCATTGTTGGTGGAGCTGTGAGCTGATCCAGCCATTCTGGAGAGCAATTTGGAACTATGCCCAAAGGGTTACAAAAATATTCATACCCTTTGACCAAGCAAGAGAGCTTCTAGGACTGTATCCCCAAGAAATCATAAAAATGGGAAAAGGTCCCACATGTTGAAAACTATTTACATCAGCTCTCTTTTGGGTGGCCAAAAACTGGAAATCAAGGGGATGCCCATCAACTGGGGAATGGCTGAATAAATTGTGGTATGTGAATGTAATGGAATACTATTGCTGTAAGAAATGATGAAGAAGAATACTTCAAAGAGGCCTGGAAAGACTTATATGAACTGATGCTGAGTGAAAGGAGTAAAACCAGGAGAACTTTATACACAGCAAATACAACAGCATGTGAGGGTATTTTCTGGTGGACTTAGAACTACATTGCAATGTAAGGGCTTAAAAAATTCCCAAAGGTCTTGTAAGGCAAAATGCCTTCCACACCTGAGAAAGAACTATCAAACTGGATCTCAAAATGTAGAAGATTTTTTTTTGTATTACATTTTGGTTTGTTTTATGATTTCTCCCATCCATTTTAAGTCTTCTATGCAATATGACTCAGGTGTAAATGTATTTAATAGGAATGTATGTGTAGAACCTATATAAAATTTTATGCTGTCTCAGGAGGGAAGGGAGGGAGGGGAAAAATCTAAGTTATATGAAAGTGATTATAGAACACTGAAAACAAATAAAATTTTAAAAAGTAAGAGGAAATTTTGCCACTGTATTGACATAATTCCAAAATTTTTTTAAAGAAATTTATGAATTAACATAACCACCAATATTACAAGAGTGTGCCTGTCAACCCTTCCAATATGGCCTATGAAGGTATTGATTTTTCAGCAAGAAAGAAAAAGAATTACCAACTTGTTAAGAAATTAATTTTAGGATCAAAATTTGTTTTTAAAATATATTCATATATGTTTTTTGTTAGAACTTCTTCAGTCTTTTTTTGGACAGAAAAATTGTTCATTTGATGTAATCAAAATTCTAATGTCCCCATCTCTTTAATATCATTAAACTGATCATAGTCTTCTAATGAATCTCCTATGGAGATTGAGAAAACTATCTTACACCAAGAAAACGACTTCTGTATCATGAAACTATATGATACTTCAAAACAAATAGAAATGCAGACATAGAGACTAAGTGGCACTAGTTTTTATCTGCCTAGACGGAGTTAGTATCTCCTAACTAAGTTAGTCTGATCTTCATTGGGATAATTTATAGAAACAAAAATCAACTATGCTATTTTTTCCAGAAGCATATTTTTAAAAGTGACACATTTTGTCTTCAGTTTTTCTAGTAGGCAGTTGTCCAAGAATATATAAAACTTACTTAAGAAATCAATGACTCTGGAGTGACTTTTCACTTACCCTTCAAACAGAAATCCAATGTTCCTATTCACATTCCTTAAGTCCCAAATAGAACATAGAGAAGGGAAAGAAAAGATTCTATAAAAAACTGGACTAATCTCATTAATTCAATTCCAATTAAGTTAGTAGTCTGAGCTCATATAACTCCACACAGTTTTAGGAAGTGGACATGCCACATGTTCTAGAGACCATCCCAACAGAGATTCCCCACAAAAAACTCCCACCTTAAGGAACTTTGCTCAGTCCTTGAAGAGGTGGTTACAATTCATAGCTTCAGCTTATTTTTTCTACAATATGCCTGAAGGACTTGATGGACCATTTTTCAGTTTCTCTTTTCATCTGCTACCCTGATACCATTAATTTTATCCAACCTAGATCATTAAATCCCAGGTAGACCTAAGGATGCCATCTTCCCGTAGCTGATGCGGTTTATTTTTAACTTGGAAGTTCTACGACTTCCATGTGTTGCAGTCTGTGCCTCTTTAAGAACTCTTAGGGTATTTCAGTTTGGGGACTGCAAGCAGTCAAGTATTTTCATGTTAACCCCTCTCATCCCAGATCACAGTAGGAGAAGAGAGAACTGGAGAATGGTAGGGAATCTGAGTCACTCTCTCCCACCTTCAAATTCACCCTCCCCTGTAGCTGAAAGAATGGAGTGGGAAGGGGCAGCAGCTACAGCAGCACCCCCCTGGCAATGGGAGGGGAAAGGAGGGGAGGGGAGGAGAGGAGAAGGAAGGGGAGGGGAGGAGAGGGGAGGAGAGGAGAGCAGCTGCTACTCATTCACAGGTTATATTCATCCTTCATTCTGAAAGAAGACCATGACATCAGGTAATTGATTATTGTGTGTGTGGAAAGGAGGGGATGATGTGAAAGTCTTATTCATATTGGTTCTACCCATTCAGAGGAGTCCTCAGGGGTAGTCAAAAGGCACAGTCCACAGCAGTATTAAGAGTAGATGGTGTGAACAGGAAGCCCCTTCTTTGGGGTCCCTATTCATCCTCCTTTATTTTGTAAACTTGCCCTAAAGTTTGCTTGAGTTTTGGAGTTTCTAAACAATGAACTTGGACTTTTGAGAATTTCTAAGTATATAGAAGTAATCTTTAATTTTTGGCTTTTACACCAGGACAAATTTAAATTTGAGGTCTAAATCATGGTAATTTTTTTTCCCTAAGGTGTGATTGATGAAACTTGTTATTTGAGGAAAAAGCTCATGGGATCATAACTGATTGTATTTTGAATTGCCTAGTGGAGCATAATAATCCATCCATAATCAATAGTCAATATTCCATCATCTGAAAGAAAGACACTCAGAGAGAATGTGACACAAATGGAAAGTCTGCATTCGTCAAAATTAAAGGACAATTTTAACCTAAGGTCTAAAATGGAATTTTCCTGTCTCAGTTTCTCCATTGCATTTTTTTGTAAAGGAATATTACCCACTTGCCTAATCCTGAGTTTGGTTATGAGGCGCAATTTATAATGCATAGTTGAAAAAATTCTAAGGATGTTTTAACCTTTCATATTTGGTATAAATCTTGACGCTGCTTTATTCTTTTGTAGCAAAGTTCTATAATGAGAGCAAATCATTACTAATTAAGTATTCACTTGTCATCTGCCTGCAAGTGTAGTCATGTGGATTATGATCCCACAGACTGTCTGAGATAATAAAATATGTGTTTAAGATATGAGTTATTCAGTGCAAAATTATATTACTTTCTGTATTCTAAACAACTTAGTAATTGGGTTATTCTATTAATTACTGAAACTAAATCAGAAACATAAAACTTCAATTTGGTTTGGGAGAAGAGAATTTTAGCTCAATCAATTTTCGGAGAGAGAAGTAATCTATCTGGCCTAATTGTTACTTAAGAATTCTCCCAAGTCATTTGTTATAGTTGGACTAAGACTCAGTCTCTGGAAAATTCATTTTTGTAATTGTTGAACCCAGGGATTGAAAGTGTCTACTTAGAAAATTGTTGTTACTTTCCAGTATAATCTGATCCTCCTACAGGATTTGGAATCAGAGTGGAAGCTTGGGGAAGTAACAAGATCACACAATACACTTTCAAATGTAAATAATTCTAATGGGGCTCTTGCTTTCTTTCTTTGTTTCCCCCCATTCTGACCTCACTTTTACTTGTCCAAATACTTGGGCCCTAATATTAAACATTCTTCTCAGACTTGCTTGTCAGATTTTTAACTTGCAGACTACAGGTCATTCAATTACAGTTGATAGCAAACAGTGGGCACCATCCCATTTGTCCCTGAATACAGCCTGTGCTAGTTCCAATCAAACTACTCTCCAGGACACCCTTCAGGCTAAAACATTTGTACAACCCTTGCCAGCTGGAAGCATTTTCAGAAGCTGAGATCTTTACCCCTTTACCTCAAAAGCTTTTGGGTTCCAATTGTTTGAAGAAAGAATGATGTGACTAATGGAGCAATAGGAACCCTAAAAAAGGATCCTTGAACTTTCCCAAAATTTACATGGCCAAGATCTCTGGGGTACAACTGAGGCATCCAGCCCATCCGAGTATAATCCTTTCAACTGCCCTTTCATTGTGGCCCTCATTGTTTGTTCCTGGTCCATCTCAGTCTACTTGTCACTCGTTGTTCCTTTCTGGATCTTCTCACAGTCTTTCTGTATTAAAATACCAATCTCACCCCCATTAAATTGCTCAGATTCTTAGAATCTGGCCCACTTGTGTTGGTGTCACAAAAGCCACAAACTCACTAGGAATTTCGCCCACCCAACTGGTGTCTTAATAAACTCAATACTTGGACTGAAAGGCTTGAATGATCACATTCTTTAATTCAGATCTCCTCCCTGTTCCATTGCATTTTGGAGTTGCTAATACCCCTCGATCACAATAGTATTGTCATCCAAAGCACTGATGGTGAAAATAATCCAGGGCTAGGTTTTGATAAGAGATTTGTAACAATATGACAAGGGGAGAAGGAATTCAAGCACAGATGAAAGCAGAGATGTAATAAATTAGGTCAAGATTGTAAAGTAAGAAAAGTGAAATCAAAGTAGATATAATGACCTGAGAAAGTAATGAAGGGTGTAAGATTTGGAGTTTGTGACGAGAATAAATGACAGATATTTAGAAAGCATGAGGCTGTAGTTCCAAGGTGATATCCGCAGTGCTTACAGCAGCCATAAATATGCCAATGCATTTCTGAATTGGGAAATACAACAGACACTCCACATGGAAGGAAGTCAGAACCACAGCATGTGTTCAGACACCAGAAAGCCAAATTCCAACACCAGAAAGTCAACTCCAAAATAGCAACAAAGTAATAGTAACCAAGAAATCTATACACATTGTCAACCCTTCCCACAAACAGGCTCCCCTAAGCAAAATGTCCTCTCACTCACAACCAGATGCCTGCTTTCTCTGTCCTTTCCAGCTTTGACTAATCTGACCAACTTCCTTTCAGTTCAGCTCTATCTCCACCTCTTCCTGCTCTACTCTTCCTGTTCCACCCCTTGCTATTCCATGTAACTTGACTCATGTGACTCAGACTTCCATGTGACTTAAACAGATCCCATAGACATATAAATGGATGGAAAATATCTTCCCATAGAGAAGCAAAATTACATTAACAATAAGTGAAAACCAAACAACATTGTCAATACAGAAGCATAAGGAGAGATGTAATGAGGAAGAATGTCAGTTTTTATTATTCAAATAGAATACCTTGTGGATAATGAGAAGATTAAAGGTGTTATCATTGCTGTGTACTGCTGAGATAAGGGGAAAGGATAGTGAATAAATCTTTATATAGGGTCTACTATGTTTTATCCACTGAGCTAAATGCTTTTTACAAGTATTAATTCATTTTTGCCTCACAACAAAACTCTGGAGCAGGTGAAGAAACTGAGATGAGCAAAGGTTCAGTGACTTGCCCAAGATCACATAGATTATAAATATCTGAGGGTGGATTTGATCTCAGCTCTTCCTAAGTCCAGGCCCATGCTCTATCAACCACATTACCAACTGCTTCTAGGCAGAGTGAAGTAAACCTTGGGATTGGAGGAGATTCAGTATTTGAGGGGTCAGGGAGTTTGGAGTTGTATCAATATGGATGTTGAGGTATTGCAATATAAAGACAAAATGGAAGGATGGGGAAAGAAAGAAGAAAGGAAAGAAGAAAGGAAGGAAGGAAGCCTAATATATTAAAATGGTGACTTTAGACTTAAGAAAGTAAGGCATGTAAATTTAAAAAATAAACAGACTTGGGTTTTAACCAAAATGAAAATGGATGAAGTAGTGGAACATATGTCTATCAGACAAAAGTCTTGATGCAAGAGTAAAAAATACAAAGTTGATATGTAATAATGGGATACTATTGGAAGTTTTCAGAATAAGAATATTTTGGGAAATTAGAATCTATTAGTTAAAAAAAAATTTTTAAAAGACCCTAGAGCAATTCATATTACATATCAGTGGGGTGGAGTTGGGACAAAGTGGAGAGGAAACTTTTAATTCCCAATTGCCAAGTCCCTAATTTGAATACTATTTCATAGGAAAGTCACAACTACTTTTAATCATTAGTATTAGAGTTAGCTGCTAGCTGAAATAGTTTTATCTAGGTGAAAATTTCTCATGATCAGCTCAAAAATAATTTAAAGAAACTAATGCTACAGTGACTGGTAGGTCCCACTTCCTAATGATTCCCATTGCTCATTGTTTACACAATATAAGGACTTCCTTCTAGTGAGTCTAATTACCACTCACCAAACTTCTCAAGCATCTGTCCTGTGCATTTTACTATAACAAATGATTATTGTTCTCACGATACCTTGTTATTTTCTTTCCAGATGAACAAATCTGATCATTAAAATACCTGGAAAAAGAAAAAAAACTCTTTGATTACTTTTAAAAGTCCATCTTTCCAATTCTCTGTCCCAAGGACTGAGGAGCAGATTGCAAAATTCCATTCCCAGGAGGGGCATGGAGGGATGAATTCCAACTTGCAAAAAAAGAAAAAAAAAAAAAAAACAACCTGTCTCCTGGACAAGAGAGAAATAGTTCTCTCCACAACCACATTTTTCCTACTTTGTAAAGATCACATACTTGAGCACCTATGGGAGCATTATGTAGACACAGCTAACATCTAAGCATTGTCAAGGCAGCAGGAAAGTGCCTGTCCCCAAAACCACTCACTTTGTAGCACTCCTAGAACACTGTCTTGCCCCTAAAGGACAGAATGTCTGTTGATATGTTTTATCAACAAAATTCATTCTAATTATCTTTCTTAGAACCTGAGATATTTTGGTCTTTAATGCTCCAGGGATTTTGCAATAATATTGCTTTCCCCAGAAATCCAATTATGTATTCCATCCTGATCCCTAACTTTTAGTTACTCTAACTTCAGTTTTCTATACAGTAGCTGCTGCTCTCCATTCTTGTTATTCCTTTAGCCTCCTGCAATGCCTTTGGAATGATCATCGTTGTGGAACAGCTGGTGGTGACCTAGTCCTGTCATATAATAATATTACATAGAGTTCTCAGTGATGCTGGTGAACCTACTGTAGAGGCAGTCAATTATTATTGAATCAAAAATTTATTAAGTATCTACTATATACCAAGCACTATGCCAAGTGTTGGAGATAAAAAGATAGTCCCTGTCTGAGTTCCCTGAACTATGAAAGATTTAAAGCTCTGAGACCTCAGAGCAAACATATTCAATCAATAAATGTTTATTAAACACTATGTGGCAGGTACTATCCTAAATTCTGGATATACAAAAATAAGGCAAAAAACAATCCCTGACACCAAAAAGCTTACATCTGAGTGAAGGAGGCAACACATACATGAATACAGATATACCAAACACGTCCCCAAGTAGATATAATGCAATACCAAAATGGAAGGCAATGGTAGCAGAGGGTCTGGTTGAGGTGTCCTGCTAAAAGTGGCATTTGATCTGAATCTTAAAGGAAGCCAGAGATTCAAATAAGAAGAGGTGAGGTAGGAGAGCATTCAAGCATGGAATATAGCCATTGCACAGAAATGGATACAGTAAATGTAGCATCATGTATGAGGAAGAGCAAATAGACTGGTATGGTTATAAGAGAAAGGTACATAGGTGGGAGTAAGAAGATAGGAAGGGGTAAGTTTTTAAAAAGCTTGAAATTCCCAGAGGAGTTTACATGTGTTCCTAGAAGCATCAGGGAGCAACTGGAATTTTTTTGAGTGACATGATGAAGAAAATCACTTTGGCTTCTAAACAGAGAATGGATTGGTGAGGGGGAGAAATTTGGGATCAGGAAACCAATTTAGAGGCTATTTCAATGGACAAGATGAGAGGGGATGAGGGCCTGAATTAGGACAGTGGCTATGTGAAGAGGGAGCATATCAAAAGATTTTCTGGAGAAAGAAATTACAAGGTCTGGCAAGCAGTGGATATGGGAGATGACAGTAAAGAGTCAAAAATAACACTGAGATTTTGAACTTGTTAAAAGGAGGAATGGTGATACCCTCAAGTAATAGGAAAATTCAGAAGAGAAGTGGGTTTGTTTTATGTGTGATGTGATGTTCTGAAATGTCTCTAGGATATATAGCTCAAAAAGTCTAAAAGTCATTTGGTGAATGGTAAATGGACTTAGAAGTTCTTCCATATTTCGGTGCAGGTCTTGCACATAGACTCTTGTATCCCCTAAGAGAACTCGTATCTTGAAGACATGATAAATCCCACACAAACATGGAACATCTGCTGCCTTGAGAACCTAGCCAGTTTTCCAAGGACAAACATCACGTATGTACTCCATGGCGAGGTTTGCCTACCCTTTCAATGGACAACATTTTGGATAGTTGACAATTAGCCTCTTTGTTGGCAGTCAGCTTTCTTTGTTTGGAAGGGTTTATTACGTCTCTGTTCTGAGGAGAACTTTGGAATCTCACCCATGGAGAGGATTCTCGGCCTGGGACCCCTTGCTCCGAATCCAGACCCTGAAAGCTGTATTCTGGGATTCCCCAGCTGAGAAAATTCAGAAGTTGGTGCCCCCCTGGATTGGTGATGTTTTTCTATTTCTTCTTATATCTATATTAACGTTGCTATAATTATATTAGTATTAGGATATATTAATTATTGCTGCTATTGCTCTAAAAGTCTGTGCATTTGCATTTTCTGTAAATCAATGAACTATCCAACTTCTTCTTCTCAAGTGTGTCTTATTGTAGGTGCGAATCTGAACCACAAATTTCCTTAATCATACACTTGGTAATGGAGGACTGGCTCCTGAGAGACACTTGGGCTAGAAATCATCTTCATATAAATTATTTGAACCCATAGCAACTGATGCGATCACCAAGTAGAAGATTTTAGAAATAACAGGGAGCCAAAGGTGGAATCTAAAAGAATGACCAAAGTTTGCTTGGTGTGACTCAGATGGAGATCTAGAAAAGAAATACTTCAAAACAGTGATCAGATAGGTAAGAGGAAAACCAGGAGAGGATAGGGTGATGAAAACCAAGAGTAGATGAGTTATCCAAGAAGAGATGGTGGAAGTAGCATCAAATGCATCAGAGAGGTTAAGGAGGGTGAGGATAATAAAAGGTCATTAAAGTTGGCAGTTAAGAGGTAAGTGACCACTTTGTAAAAAACAATTTTAGCTAAATAATCAGATCTGAAGTCAGACTGCAGAGGGCTCAAGAAAGAGTAAGCTGAGAGAAAGTAGAAATACCTTGTGTTTAAGGCTTTTTCTAAAATCTGATAAGGAGAAAAAAAATCGGGGTGATTAGTAAGACTTAGTGAGCATATTTTAAGGATGGCTGGGATGAGTATATTTATAGGGAGAAGGGGAGAAAAGATTATATAGAGAGATAGCAAATATTATAGAAATGATATACATGATAGTGATTCCAAGAAAGCTGCAAGTGATTTGGGATTATGTTGCTAATACAAATCCCTTTGCATTCGTGTTCCATTGGCTCACATCTACATTACCTCTATCACTTTGTTTCTCTGTACGGCCACCTATTACCTATTCATGGATGCCTTCTCTCTCTTGGGTAAGCTTTTCAAACCTGAGTACCCTATCTCCGGTCACAAAAAAAGAAAGGGGGAATTGTTGAGGGCCAGGGTGGAGTGTGCTTGAAGAGATCAGGATAGACCTTCGGGGAAACTGATCTTTCAGGCTGTGCTCATTATCAACTGGAGTGGCTCTCCATGCCCCCCAGATGATGTTGTTTCTGTGAGACAAACAAGAGAATTACAGAAAACAAGGGATATGTAAAATAGATATTCCTAGGCTCATGGTCTGATTTAATCAGAAGACTGATTTAATCATCCTGATTGATTTCATCACTGGGACAGACTAGCAGAATGTAACGTAGACTTGCAGTACCTTGTCTATATAAACCTGAAACCTCAGATCAATAAACGGAACTGGTCTATCTTTAAAAAAAAGATAGCCCCTAAGTTGCCTCTTAAAAGAACACTAAGACTTCATGAGGTAGAGGTTAGTAGAGAGGGCATTTTAGGTATGAGGTACAATCAATACAAAGGTACAGAATAAGGTGGATTACCATAGGTGATGACCAGAGAGGTGGTCAGTTTGGTTGTGACATGCAAGAGGCAAAATAATATCCAGCTAGGTTGAAAAGATAGAATGGATCAAGGTTGTGCAGAGTCTTAAAAGCTAAAGAGGGGCTTTTTATTTATCCTGAAGGCAATAGGAAGCCATTGGAGTTAGTCAAGTAAGGGAGTCATATGGTCAATTCACCTTCAACATGAAGTCCTTCCTGATCCCACCAGCTGGCAATACCCTCCACAAACTATTTTGCATTCATTTAGTATTTGTTCTCTATGTATTTATTTAGAGAAGCAATGTGACCCAGCAGATAAAAGTCAATCTTGGAACTAGGAGTACCTGAATTCAAGTTTTGCCTCATATGTTATGACTACATGACCTCTGGCAAGTCACTTACCTCTCAAAGTGTAAGCTGAAGAAAAGGTAACAACATGCATTGATAGAAAGAATTTCCCCTTCCAGGAGCTCCATACCCTAATGAAAACACAGGTCTATTTTAGATATGCATATGTATGTATACATATATTTATAAATATATGCATTCATATGTGTGTATACATATGGTATGTGTGTAGAATAAAAACGTTTCTGGGCAACATATATTTATGTGTATATATACATTTGTATACATTTACATATAGATGTAAACACATATTATTCATCCCTCATTTTTGAGGAAGAACAATAGAATGATGGGTGATGTCTTGACTTGCACATGAATTGAATTTAAGTGAAGCAAAGTTTCATAAACTCATCAGACTCACTCTTCCTGCATCATCAAAGTCCAGTGATAAAACAAAAGCCAGGCAGTTGATGATGGTCCTGGATGCAGTGGATAACTTTGGCATATGTGATGTATGACCAAGCTCTAAATACTCCCCAGTGTCTGCTTCAGCCATTTTCATGACCATTGGAAGAAATTGTTCTTATTTCTACTTTACAACAGGGGAAGTCTTCACATGCTTGGGGCAGACATCCACCTAACACTCTGATGGGTTTGAGGCCTGTGGGTTCCCCTCAACCTGACTTAGTCAATTTTCCCAGGTAATTTTATCAGAGTATGGTCAGTAAGAGTAGCACCTCTAGTGCAGGGACTTGCCAAACACTTTTTCAGGACCGTTCATCCACCTTTGGCATCAATCTTTGATCCAACTCTCACCTGTGGCTCCAAAAAGTCATAACATATAGAGCAGTGCAGATATATGTGTATATATAATAGACACAATATTGTGTGCACATATGTGAGTCCTCATGTATATACATTTATAGCTATATTATGGGTACAAGTATACATGTGTATATTTATATGTATACATATATGGGTGTGTTCTCATTTTTGGCCAACACATAACCATAACCTACTATAGTTTCTGGAACATTGCAGAAGACTAAGAAATATTTGTACATTGACTGATCATTGATTCATTCCCACCCTTCTGAACTTCAGATATCGAGTTAACTTCCTTATTTTGAATGAAAATCCTTTGTTTGACCAAACCATTCCATTGTATTGCATTTTTTCTTCTCTTCACTACTAAACATTGAAACAAAAATTGTCTTTCTACTGCCTACATTTTCCCACCATTTCACTGAAACAACTAGAATATAGAATATAAAAGTTTAAAGAAATTTTAAGTAATTTATGTTCAACCCTGTTTGTCTTCAGTTGATGAAGAAAATATAGATAAAGTTACATGCCAAACGTCAGATAGTTCATCTTTTTTTCTTTTTTTTATTAAATTTATTTATTTAACATTTTACATTTATTTTCACAAAATTTTGTGTTTCAAATTTGCTCCCCATTTGTTCCCTCCCCCCACCCCAATACACCGAGCATTCTAATTTTCCCTATCACCAATCTGCCCTCTCTTCTATCATCCCTCCCTTCTCTTCTCCCCATCTTCTCTTTTGTCCTGTAGGGCCAGATGACTTTCTATTCCCCATTAACTGTATTTCTTATTTCCTAGTAGCAACAACAAGACTCGACAGTTCTTCCTAAAACTTTGAGTTCCAAATTCTCCCCATTCCTCCCTCCCCACCCATTCCCTTTGGGAAGGCAGGCAATTCAATATAGGTCATATCTGTGTAGTTTTGCAAATGACTTCGATAATAGTCGTGTTGTGTAAGACTCATAAGACTAATTTTATTTCCCTCCATCCTATCCTGCCCCCATTGTTTCTATTCTTTCTTTTGATCCTGTCCCTCCTGAAGAGCGTTGACTTCAAATTGTTCCCTCCTCCCACTACCCTCCCTTCCATCATCCCCCGACCCTGCTAATCTCCCTCTCCCCCACATTCCTGTATTGTAAGATAGGTTTTCGTACCAAAAAGAGTGTGCATTTTATTCCTTCCTTTAGTCGAATGTGCTGAGGGTAAACTTCATGGTTTTTTTCTCAGCTCTCCTTTTTTTCCCTCCACTAAAATGTCTCCTGCTTGCCTCTTGAATGAGATATAATATACCCCATTTCATTTCACCCTCTCTCCTCCCACTACATTTCTCTCTCACCATTTACCTTAATTTCTTTTAAGATATGGTCCCATCCTATTCAATTCACTCTGTGCTCTCTGTCTCTGTATGTGCATGTATTTGTGTATGTGTGTGCACACATGCATGTACATGTGTGTGTGTGCATGTGTGTGTGTGTATGTATGTGTGTGATCCCACCAACTACCAAGATACTGAAAAGTTTTAAGAGTTACAAATATTGTCTTTCCATGTAGGAATGTAAACAGTTCAACTCTGGTAAGTCCCTTATGACTTCTCTTTGCTGTTTACTTTTCATGCTTTTTCTCATTCTTGTGCTTGAAAGTCAAATTTTCTTTTCAGCTCTGGTCTTTTCATCAAGAATGCTTGAAAGTCCTCTGTTTCATTGAAAGGCCATATTTTCCCCTGAAGTATTATACTCAGTTTTGCTGGGTAGGTGATTCTTGATTTGAGTCCTAGTTCCTTTGACTTCTGGAATATCCTATTCCATGCCCTTTGATCCCTTAATGTAGAAGCTGCTAGATTTTGTGTTATCCTGATTGTATTTCCACAATACTGGAATTGTTTCTTTCTAGCTGATTGCAATATTTTCTCCTTGGCCTGGGAATTCTGGAATTTGGCCACAAGGTTCCTAGGAGTTTCTCTTTTTTGGATCTCTTTCAGGAGGTGATCGATGGATTCCTTCAATACTTATTTTGCCCTCTGGTTCAAGAATCTCAGGGCAGTTTTCCTTGATAATTTCATGAAAGATGATGTCTAGGCTCTTTTTTTGATCATGGCTTTCAGGTAGCCCCATAATTTTTACATTGTTTCTCCTGGATCTATTTTCCAGGTCAATTGTTTTTCCAATGAGATATTTCACATTCTCTTCCATTTTTTCATTCTTTTGGTTTTGTTTTGTGATTTCTTGGTTTCTCAGAAAGTTATTAGCCTCCATCTGTTCCATTCTAATCTTGAGAGAACTATTATCGTCAGTGAGCTTCTGAACCTCTTTTTCCATTTGGCTAATTCTACTTCTGAAAGCATTCTTCTCCTCATTGGCTTTTTGAACCTCTTTTGCCAATTGAGTTAGCCTATTTTTCAAGGTGTTATTTTCTTCAGCATTTTCTTGGGTCTCCTTTAGCAGAGTATTGACCCGTTTTTTGTGCTTTTCTTGCATCTTTCTCATTTCTCTTCCCAGTTTTTCCTCGACCTTTCCAAATTGATTTTCAAAATCCTTTTTGAGTTCTTCCATGGCTTGAGCCCACCAGACATCCACCTGGGATGTCTGGGATACAGAGGCCCTGACCTCCACGTCTTTCCCTGATGGTAAGAATTGTACATCGTCATAAGAATTGAAAGGTGGGAACATCTGTACCCCATCAAAGTAGCTTTCTATGGTCTTATTTTTCTTCCCTTTTCTGGGCATTTTCCCAGTCAGTTACTTGACTTCTGAGATTCCTGTCCACCCCCACCTAGATCCGCCAATTAGTGCTTGGAGTCTGAGATTCAAATGGGCTTTCAGTGGTGGGTGTGGCTGCTATTCAATGTGAGCTTAAGTTCTGGTGCTAGGGTGGGGGCAGGGCTGCCTGCCAGGCTCAGTTCCCTCAGTGGCTTTATGCAGAGACCTTCAGTAATGGAGCAGGTGGGGGCAAGGCCATCTCCCACCTGGGTTCCCTCAGGGGGTTTATTCAGAGACCTTTGGTAATGGCCCTGAGCTCCTGCCTGCTGCTCCGGGAGTCCCCGGCTGCCACCGCTGCCTCTACCACTCCCTGTGCTGCTGACTCTCGAGGTGGCCTGAGTCACGGAGACCCCCTGCTCCCCTCTTGGCCAGCCCAGAAGTCTCTCTCACTGACCTGTAGCGCCTGTGGGTGGAGGGAACTTTACCGCCACTGGAGGTTCCATCCCTGAACCCTGCTTGAATCTGCTCCTCTGGGGCTGCGCAGCCAGGGCAGTGTCGGGCTGCGCTGCACATCCAGAGTGCAACTGACCTCTGGGGATGGCTTTCCAGGACTCTCTAGAATGGAAATCTCTTCCACTGTGTTTCCGCGCAGCTTGCAGTGCTCCCGAATTTGTGGCGAGTTTTTTTTACAGAAAATTTCTGCATTGTGAATTCGGAGCTAGCATATGTGAGTCCTTCTACTCCGCCATCTTGGCTCCTCCCCCCAGATAGTTTATAAGTGGCTAAAGTAGAATGAAAACTTAGGACTATGATCTTTTTTTTTTTCAGTCCTCTTTGGATTGTAGTAAGTTATTTCCTTCAGTGACTCTTGTTTATACTCCTGTTCTCTGACTTTCTGAAGCTATAGTTCATGACTTTCTGCTCCTGGCTCTCTCTTTTCTCTTTAGAAGAAATTATTTATTTTTTCTAGTTCAGTGTTCATATGAGTTACTTACTTATCCATCACCATTGCAAATTATTACTTCCCACTCAGGTTCCAACCCCCAATTCCAAAATGTCAATTGGATATTTTCCCCTGGACAGTCACTAAAAAATCAAGCTGTCTGAAACTGAGTGGATATACGACTGAACTCATCTTCTCAGGAAAAAGAAAAACAAACTTTCTTCTAAAGAACCACACTCTTTTCATTGCTACCAATTCACCCACAACAGCAATATCTAACATTTCGCCTAGTCTTCAAAACGTGATATTTCTTTTACTTCCCCTTCTGCTCCTTTCCCTAAATCAATTTTCTTCACAAAACACTCCCATATTCTTCTATCACATCATTTTGTCCTAGTTTTCACTCTCTCATGACAGGATTACTGCAAAAGTATTTACACTGGAACCCATGATTTCAGAGCATGAATTACTCTGCCAACAAATTAACACTTCTAAAACATTGTTTTATTGTTTTCGTTTTCCCAATGTATAGCACTACTCAATAGACTTCAATGGCTCCCTCTCATGTACAAGATAAAGTCAAAGTTCCTCAGCCAATCCATCAGGGTCCTCAATTAAGTGACTTACCTTACTTAGCCAAACTCATGGCTCCTCAGCACATAACTCTTCTACAATCAGGTTTCTTTCTTCAGTGTGCTCATAAAGCTTGTTCAAAGCTATTGCTCATTCTTGCTTAGTCAATCATCCTTACTTGAAGTAGTTCTTTAAGTCTTTCCTATCTGAATCCTACTCACTTTTCAAGATCTGAGCTAACCCCTTATATAAAGTCCCCCATTATTATTCTTCTATTCATTGATTTCTTTGCCATTTATATTCCTGCAAAGTATCTGAACTACACATCCAGCATTTCTTCATACTGTATACTGTTTAATTCTTTTCTCTTTTGTGCTGATTTCACTGTTAGTCATTTCAGGATAAGTACTATGTCTTTTAGTGTATTATTTTGTATTCCCCACATCAGGAAGAACAGTAGTAAAACAAGAATATTTGCTGTATCAAAGTTTCTGAAGTATTCATTACAAATTTATAGTATCTACTAAAAGTTGAAAATCTTAAGATGTTAATAAGTCCATTAATAAATTTATTTACGCTGGATTCAAAGAGTTTACACAGTTTTGCTTTCTTACTCAGGAAGTAGACAGATAACACCATTTGGGGAAAATATTTCTTTAACTTTTTGACTATTTCAAGAACAGCTTTGTTTTCCTTCATTAGCAATTCACTTATTTTATGTAAAATGTATGAGAAATAATATTTTCAATACAAATACCATCATTTAAGTGATTAAATGTCATTTTAAGATTAATTTGTTAATGATTTCATGATATTTGTGAGACAACTACCATCATACAACAACCTTTGACATGACTTTAATGAGGTAATAAGTGTTTTCTGTGAAAATCCACTTTCCAAAACAATCCCTTCAGGAAACATCAAGTTCAGGACCAAACAGTGCAGAAGAAGAACTTACATTAAGTAAGGAGCGATCATATTGAACTCCTTAAGTTCAATTAAGGCTATTTTTGTAAGATTTGCAGGGCGAGAGGGTTTATCTTTACATTTTTATTTGTTTTTTTTCTTAAACTGGTTGCATTGTTTGCCAGTTTTCATTTATTTTATATTAATATTTTCTCTCTTATGCCACAGAGATGTGAAATGAAAACACAAAGAAAAAGATAGACTGTACAAAATCAACTCCTATTACCTAATACTGACATATATTCCTGTATATTTCCTAAAGAATCCTACAGTGGCATAGGTCCTTGGTATTATGCATAATATTCAGCAGATTCCTCTTTTCCATATTTATTTCTAATGGTGTGCTAACTTCTTGAGTTTTCTGATCACTACTGCATGACACTATCCATACTGAAAATAATTTCCTTCTAGGACTTGAAATTAAGATAATAATAGTACCCTATTTCAAGATTTCTGTATTTATTAATTCATTTCTCAATTTCCTTTTATGAGTTAATGCTATCCAAAGTATTTCTCTTCAATTTTTTGGATAAGTTTGTTGATGAAAAGCTTAACCATATTCCAATCAGAAAACATCAGTGTAGCAATTTTGTTCCAAATTCCCTTAAGATGATTTTCTCCACAGCTTTTCTCAGAGCATTAATTACTTCCTTGTTTCTAAGGCTATATATAAAAGGGTTTAAAAGGGGAATTACTATCGCAAAAAAAATAGCAAGGGGTATGTCTATGGCTCCTTCATCAATGGCACCTGGTCGAACATACATGACGAGAAGTGAACCATAGAATATTGAGATAGACACAAAGTGGGATGCACAGGTGGAAAAGGCTTTGCCTCGACCCTCCTTTGATTTCATCCTAAAGATAAGAAAAAGGATGGAAAGATAAGACAGTAAGACAACTCCTATGGTGAAGATTTGAACTGAGCCTGAGAAGATAAATAACATCAATTCATTAATATAAGGGTCAGTACAAGAGAGTCGGAATAAAGGAAGAACATCACAAAAAAAAAGATTAATTTGATGTGACTTACAGAAAGTTAATCTGAATAGAAAGCCAATATGAATCATGGAATGTAGGTTGCCAGCTACGAGTGATCCAATGATCATCTCAATGCAGAGTTTATGTGACATCATGTTGGGATAATGAAGTGGATTACAAATCGCTACATAGCGGTCATACGCCATGGCTGCCAGGAGAAAACAGGCTGTAGTTTCAGCAAAGCAAAAACAATAAAATTGTACCATACATTCATGAAGGGAAATCATTCTATCCTTAGAAAAGAAGTTCATTAACATCTTAGGAGTAATAGTGCATGAATTAAATGCATCCATGAGTGCCAGGTTGCCAAGAAACAAATACATAGGTGAGTGTAGTTGGGGTTCAATTGAAATTAATATCACCAATCCAAGGTTGCCTATTATGGTTATAAGGTAGATTATAAGAAAAAGTGTGAATAGAAGAATCTTCATCTCTTGATAATCTGTAAATCCAGTGAGGATAAACACAGTTGTCAAAGAGACATTTTCAGCCATCTCAGTGTCCTGAAAACAGAGATTTTGGATCTATATTAGAATGCACCTCAAAACATACCTAATTCTTTCTCCTCACTTCTTTCAGGAGAAATTAGAGTGCAAACAAGTCTAAGTTCCTTTGGTGTTGTATCCTTAACTCTGATGTATACCTACCTCCATCAGTGAACATTCATTGAGAGTAAGGCACTGTGCTAAGTGCTCTGGTTAAAAAAGTGGGGAAATATTTCTCACCCCTCAAGGAGTTCTCAATGTGGGAGAGAATATGTAAATAAGTATGTAAAAACAAGGGAGATACTGGATAAGTAGGAAACAATTTATAGAAAGAAAACACTATAATTAAATGGGATTGCAAAACACTTGCTGTAAAATAAAAAAAAAAATTCATCATGACTTGAAGCCAGGGAAAGCAGTAGGAAGAGTTAAGGAAAGAGAGAATTCCAGGCACAGGGGATAACCCAAGAAAAAGTCTAGATCCAAGAGATGGACAGTCTTATTCACTTCCAAGGGCATATAAATTTCTTTGAGCTTTTATGGTAGTAGCTTCTGAAACATTTTTGGGTGCCAGAGAGAAAAGATCATTATAGATTGGTCTGGACTCTTTTTGCATGGTTGAAGAAAGTATCCTGTGTTCAAAAGGTTCCTTTTCAAGAATTTATGCAAGCCTAGTCTATTACCAAGTATGAGTGTGATATATTTTCAAACTATGAAAAAGTTAATAGCTGATGATCTCCTACATAGGCGATTTTTTTAAAAAAAATTAAGTGTCATTTGCAAAACTACATGCTCTTCAATGTGTTGGGCTTGGAAATTCTACAAAAATTGGACTGGTGTATTTGTGATCTATCCTTTTACCTCTTTAGTCTCAGACAAACTTAAAAAAATGCCTCCTTGCCAGGCATTAGTTTTCATGTCAATATTCTAGAGAAGCTCACTGCAACATTTTGGATTCCCCAAAATATTATAAAGCTATTACACTGAATTTTTACAGATCATTTTTAATTTATTCATATTCTGATATCTGAGTAATGGATTCAATAAGGTTAGTACCCATTGTACCATGATAATCTTGCTTTGCTTTTCCCAAAAATTCCTTTTTAAAAGTTTGAAGGAGTACTGTAATAATAGCTTTACAAATTTTGGTGAGCATGTCTCCATTTATATTATTGATACTCTTTATTAAAGAATAAGGACTGGATATAGTATTTCATTTGTGTATGAAACTTCATGTATAGAAACATTCCTTTTTCAATTCACTTTGGCACCTTCTCTGCAACTTGTACTCTTAGACTAATTGAGAAGTAAACTGATCTGTCCAGGGTCACATAGATAGAATGTATTGGTAGGACTTGACTCAAGTCTTCTTAGTTCTAAGATTGACTCTACTATATTTCCTCTCTTTAACCTTTCTTATTTGTATCAATTTTTAATATTGCTTACCCTCTGAGGTTTATTTCCTATTTTTAGTGTATTATTTTCTGGATGTTCCACCATTATTTTGATCAATTTAGTTGTCCTTTTCTGGGCTTCCTCTTTCTCTGTTCTGTCTCTTTTAGAGAGTCATAAGGATGACTTCTATATAATTTCAAGAACAAAGCTTCCTGCTTTGTAATGAAGTAGAATAGTATGTTTGTTTTGCTTCCAAAACATCAATCATGTTTCTTCAAAGCTATTTTTCAGCTTTCTCATTACATTTAGACCACAATTTTCCAGAAACAACCCTTGCAATTTGCTATATTCTAGCTACAATAATAGGAGTTATTTTTCATTACTTCTATTACCTTACATCTGTGCACAGTTGAAGGTCAGTCTTCTACTTTCTGCTTATAAGGAATCAATACTAAAGTTTACTGTCTTATGTTTCCCTCAGAAATTTATTTAAAGCATGATTTAGTTTTAATTATGTCAGATCTAAAAAGAGAACTTTCACAACACTATTAGTATTGCATGGGTAAAATGAAGATTTTCTGTATGTTTTGCTATTGCTTAAAGAAGGTCTACTAAAAGTATTGATCTTGGAAGATACAAAAATATGACAATTTTTAGTTAATTTTCTGCAGTCAGAATATCAGTTGTGATTTTCTTATAACAATGACTATATGGACAGCCATCCTTCTCTTAAATATTAACCAACATTTACATATCACTTGAAGATTCACAAAATGATTTGTGTATATGTATATATATATATATATATATATATATATATATATATATTATGCATGTACATATATATGTATAAATAAATTTCATTTGATACTACAGGTCCTGACAAATATTCTAGATTTCCATTATTGATACAAGTTAAAAAATGCAATGAAGACACAAGCTATTCATAGGCCTTATATTCCAGGGTCAATCAATAAACATTTATTAAAAGCTTTTCCTAGGCATGAGTTGTACAAAGACAATAATAAAATAATTCCTGTCCTCAAGGAGCTTATACTCTGCAGTGTATATGCTCTACAATATGCTGTATGCAGTATATACCCAGGTACTGTGCTGAGTATTCAATATAAAGAACAAAACAAATAAAACCAACAGTTCCTGCTCCCATCAAAGAGCTTACATTCTACTGGAGGGCAACCACATGGACACATTTTAAGAAGTAGTGCACTGGAAGCCGCCCAAATGGTCTGACCAAAGTAGATTATTATGTGTTCAGTGTGAGCATTCACGCCTTGGAAATCAGCAAACAGTACAAGTCAGAGCTTGAGTCATCACTTTGTTCATTGTCTAAGCAAGTGATGGGGAAAATGTTACTAATGCAGCTTAAACCGAATAGTGTCACACACAGATTTCTCATGCTCCACAGAGAGCTAGTTGTGAAATATTTACTGGCATAACCTTGAAGCTTAGTACCTGCATGCACACACATGTGCATGTGCACACACATACTTACAGCAACAACAATTAGCACTCTGGACAGTGGGAAATATATGTAAAATTTGTAAATGTGTATATCTGGAAGTGTGTATATATATATATATATACATATACATATGGAGGGAGGAAGAGAGGAAGAAGGAGAAGCAAGAATGAGAAGAAGTAGGAGGAAGGGAAGGAGTAAGAAGAGAAGGAGAAAGAGAAGAAAAAGAAGAGGAAGAAGAAGGAGGAGGAGGAGGAGAAAGGGGGGAGGCAAAATTTCTGAAAAATTTTGAAAAAGGTGTTAGCTATGACTTTTATCACCTTTTCGTTAATCTCTTGAAAACTTCTGCTCTAAAATTTATTTTATATGTGTCTATTAATCTCCAGTCAGAGATAACCTCTGTCCAGAGATTATTAACCTATTTATTTCATCAACATCTTTGACTGTCCGGTGAATTTTAAGAATCCTTTCTCAGGTAAATGATTTTTTTTTTAAAATACATGAAATAAAATACAATAGAAAATACAATTGTAAAGGAAACCAATCATACAGTAATAAAATATGTTAAGTTCCAAATCCAATCCTAGGTCTCACTGCTTTATGACCAGATCAGTAAAAACATACTTTATTGGTCTCCCTTCTTCCCACTCTTGACATAGAGGAAGGTTTAGCAAAGTGAAAAGGCATCCATCCAAAAGAGCACTGCTCATAAAAGTAAAGGTTTATCTTTGAGCCAGTCATTTACTCCTCCCCCACCTCAGTTTTCCTACATGTAAAACAAGGGTTTGGACTAACTAGTCTTTGAAGTTCTATCCAACTCTAGACATATGACCCTGTGATTCTGTAAAAAGAAAAAGACAAGTAGAAATTAGACAACTAGGTGGCCCAATGGACATACTGGGCCTGGAGTCAGTAAATGGTCATCAGTCAGTCCTTTCAGTAATGTTCAACTCTTCACGACCTCATTTCAGGTCTTCCTGGCAAATACAGTAGAGTAATTTGCCATTTCCTTTTCCAGTTCATTTTACAGATGAGGAAACTGAGGTAAAAAGGGTGAAGTAACTTGCCCAGGGTCACACAGCTGCTAAGTGTCTGAGACTAGATTTGAAGTCAGGAAGATGAGTGCCACCTAGCTTTCCCAAGAAGACCAGAGTTCAAATTCATTCTCAGATTAGCTGTGTGATCCTGGAAAAGTCACTTAATCTCTATTCTCTTCCATTTCCTCACCTATAAAATGGTGAAAATAATAAGACCTATTTCTCAGGGTTATTGTGAGGATGAAATGAAATAATATCTGTAAATTGCTTAGCAGAGTGCCTGGCAAAGAATGGCAACCAAAAATAATATCATAAATCCATGAAAGGTGGCATTACTACTAGATTTATTACAAAAGAAATGAACCTGCATGTGGAACCTTAAGCAAATGCATAGAGTTTCTAATTCAAAGAGAAAGCTGCACATTTATGAAATTGTCACAAATATAGAGAATGGTACCAGAAATCTCCATCTAATTGTGAGTGTCAGGGAAAGAGAAATCATTATTAATTAAGAAGGTAAAAATAGTGTTCTTTCCCTTGGGAACTCTTATGAAGATATGTCTGCTTATCTACACATATCCCAGATGCACAAGAAGTTTCCCAGTCTAGCGCATACTGACTGGAACCCATCTTGACAAGGATACACAGGGAATCCAAATAACAAATTATGTCAGCTGGGGTAGTGGTGGACAGGCAGTGGCCGAAGGGGGCAGGGGATGGCATTGTTTGTTCTTGTAATGTTCAGGGCCTCTTTCATACTCTGGATCCGACGTTTCTGGAAAATATGAAGACTCGAAAGGACAAATTCAGAGAATCCCTTAACCTCAGTAAGGGTGATATACATACTAGCCAGGAGGAGGAGGAGTAATTGGTTGAAAGAGATTCTAACTAAATGCGATTCAAGCAAATGTATTTCAATATTGCATACAATGTGGTACAATGGAAAGAAACTTGAGTTGCAAGTTGGTGGACCTGAGTGTATATTTCTGTTCCTTGACTTCCTATCTATAGGGTTTCAGAAAACTCCATTAACCTCTCTGGTTGTCAGTTTCATTTCAGAATGAGGAAGTCAGAATAGATGAGTTTTAAGGTATTTTCTTTAATATATTTCTTTTATAGGTAATTATTTTCATTCAGCAAAGATCTATTTTATCTTCCTCCCCACTCATTACAAGGAAAATGAATTTATGCATTGGTCATACCCAAAAGTATATATATGTATTTATGTATGCATGTATGTGCACTTATTTGTATCTATGTGCATGTATATATGCTTTAAACATATATGGTGTTAAATATATTTGTACATCCTTTTATGTATGTGTACATGTATGTATGTATGCAATTATACACTCTGAGTCTTTTACTTATCAGAAAATTTACAATGTTTCATCATTATTTTTCGAGAATTGTGGTTGATCATTATTAAGTGCTTTAATTCTTTCAGAGTTGTTAGTATTTACAATGATGTCATTCTACAAATTATTTACCTAGTTCTGTTCACTTAACTCTACATCAATTCATATAAATCTTCCCAGGTTTTTTTCAAATCATCTCTTTCATCATTTCTTATGATATTCCATCATATTTTTATACTATAAGTTGGTCTGTCATTTCCTGATTGCTGGGCATGCCCAATGATTTCCATTCTTCATCCACAGAAACCAAATTAAATATTTTTGCACACACTTACTTGGAATGATTTTTCTTTGGACTTATCCTCCACATTAATCTATCCTTCTTCCACTTCCCACTCCCTACTTTCTTTGCCCTCAAATTTCCCTTATGATGGAATTGAATTTATCTCCAACCACCTGTGTATATGTGTGTGTATTCTTCCTTCCTTTGACCAGTTCAATGACAGGGAGTTTCAAGTGTGACCTGCTTCTATAATTCTTTCTCCTTTGTATTGACTTTTACACATGCACCCCAGCTATATTAGGTAATTTTCTCCAACCTTCTTTTTACTGCTGCCCAATATACTCTTCTTATCTTTTTTATTCATCTTTTAAAATCATCAAGACATAATAGAATCATTCCCAGACCTTCTGTCTAATTAGATTTTCTGATGATAATAGCAATGACTGTTGCCATCATTCCTATAACAGTATCAACAAATAGTGCTTCCAGAGTTACTAGAAGACCTCCAAGGAGAAAGAACTCATCACTTCTTGAGGCAGTCCATTCCAACTTTAAGCAGTCTAACTGTTAGGAAATTTTCCTGAGAGTAAGTCCAAATTTGCCTCTTTGCAAAATCTATCCATAGCACCTTGTTCTTAACTTCTGTGACGAAGGACAACAGCAAGTGCAATGACTTCAGAAGATAGCCATTCAAGTAATTGAAATCAACTTTCATGTCCTCACTTCTATCTCCCCTGCAAGACGTCTTTTCTCCACTCTCAGTACTCCAGATTCTTTCAGTTGATCTTTGTATGTCCTGAGCTCAAAGCTAGTCACCATTGTGTTTACCTCAATTTGGGGTAAACAAGTTTAACAATGTCCCTCTTAAATCAAGGCATCCTCACCTAGACATTAAGAAAACTAAACATAGGAAAAGTCTGATGAGATGAGATTAAATATTTGCTCTTATTGTGTTGAGCACTCTTTCCTTTTCCATATTTGTATACAGTATCTAGCCTTGTCAATTTGTGAACATTTTGTAATCAGGAACTGTTTCTTATATTCTTTCTTTTAGTCCTGCACAAGACTATGAATGATGGTGGATAAGTACCCAATGAATGTTTATAGTCAGTTTTTTCAGATCTTTATTGTTTTCAGAGCTGCATGTGAATTTTCAATGCCAGATGTATTAAAATGTCTGTCAATGCTTCAAATAATAAAGTAAATATTTGAAAGTTTTGCTTTCTTACCCACTAATCAGGCAATTATGACATTTGGGAAAATACTTCTTGAATTTGTTGACGTACTCAAGGATTTTTTTCATATGGATAACTGACAACTTGCTAAAACAGCATGAAAGCAGTCATAAATCACAGGATTCTCAAAATAAACGCATCATTTCAACATGCTAATAACAATTAATATTTATATACTGTATTATCATGTCGAAGCACAAGAATTTGTTTCTGAAATATTTCCACCTCCCTGTGACAATCTGAGTATTGCAGGAAATATCTTATGCCTATTACATCACTGCATGTGTCAATGGTGATCCATCTTCATCATCCTCATCATCAATAAGATTAGTCATCCAAAACATACTATATGGAGGTAGCTAGGTGCCTCAGTGGATAGAGTGCTGCACCTGGAGTCAGGAAAACCTCAACTCAAATTCAACCTCACTCAGTAGCTGTATGAGCCTGGGCAAGTCACTTAAGGTGTTTGCCTAATTCCTTCCTAAGGAAGAAATGGTACACCACTTCAGTGCATTTGACAAGAAAACCCCATGCAGAGTAACAAGTCCAGCACAACTAAGCACCACAAAGACTCGAGTCTTTCTCTCTTCTCCCTTTGTACTCTCTCCTTTGTTTCAAATAAAATATCTTTAAAGTTCTTAGCGGAGTACCTGACACATAGTAGGTTTTTAATAAATGTTCGTTCTCTTCCCCCTTTCCTTAGGCCTTTGCTGATCTTATCAACTCCTATGAGTTTTATTGTTATCTCTATGGAAAAATGACTATCTATCTATCTATCTATCTATCTATCTATCTATCTATCTATTTATCTATCAGTCTATCTATCTATCTATTAATCTATCTATCAGTCTATCTGTCTGTCTCTCTCTATCAGTCTATCTATCTATCTGTCTATCTATCAGTCTATCAGTCTATATCCATCTACCTATCCATCCATCTATCTATCCATCCATCTATCTGTCTATCTATCAGTCTATCTATCAGTCTATCTATCTATCTATCTATCTATCTATCTATCTATCTATCTATCTATCTATCAGTCTATCTATCTATATATCAATATCTACATCTCTATATACATATATCTATATCTATATATGTCTACATATAGATATAGATTTGCTATGATATGTCTCATGGATTCTGATTCTGTACTACCAACTGACTGCCAGGCATTTCTACCTGCATATCCCATGAGCATTTCAAGTCATCATGTCCAAAATGGAAAACATTATATTTCACCCAAAATGCCTTCTTCCTCCAGACATCACTGTTTCTATCACCTAGATTCACATTTTTTTGAAATCCTTCCCTCTCAGATGTCCAGCAGTTGGGAAATGGTTGAACAAATTGTGGTATATGAATGTAATGGAATATTATTGTTTCATATGAAATGATGAGCAGGCAAACTTCAGGAAAACCTGGAAAGACTTACATAAACCAGTGCTGAATGAAGTGAGTGAACCTGGGAAACATTGTTCACAGTAACAGTAATACTGTGTAGTGAGCAAATTTGATAGACTTAGCTGTGTTCAGCTTTACAACACTCTCAGAGAATTCCAGAAATAATGATACAAAATGTTATCTTCATCCAAAGAAAGAACTATGGCTTCTGAACGCAAACTGAAGCACACTATTTTCTTTTTTGATGGTTTTTTTCTTCCTCAAGATTTTTCTCTTCTGGTTTGATTCTTTTTCACAACAGGACTAATGTGAAAATACGTGTAATATGATTGTACATGGACAGCCCATATCATATTGCACGCCATCTTGGAGAGGGGGGGAAATCAGAACCCCAAATCTTATACAAGTGAATGTTGGAAACTAAAAGATTTTTTAAATTATCCTTTCTTCTCCCTTACCCCTCTCCATATTCAGTTACTTGCCAAGTCTTGTTGATTCTTTCTCTGCAACATCTCTCTATCCTTTTCTTCTTACTCACATAGGGTGGTGATGGGTGATGGGTAATGACGAATGATGGGTGAAAATGATGATGATGATGATGATGATGATGATGATGATGATGATGATGATGATGACTTTCAATCACTTCACACATTATCACACATTATCCTCACAACACTTCTGGTAGGTAGGTTCTAATATTATTATCCCAATTTTACAGATGAAAAAACTGACACAGAGAGAGGTTAAGTGACTTGCCCAGAGTCATAAAGCTACTAAGTGTCTGAGGACAGACTGGAACTCAGTCGAGACTTTCTAACTCCAGGCTCAGAGATCTATTCATGGTGTCACTTTGCTGCCTAGACCCTTATTTAGGCTTCTCTCCCTCATTGCCTCTCCCCCCTCTTTCAGTCTTAACCATTCCCAACCTATCTACCACACAAATACCAAACCAGTATTTCTAAGAAAAAAATCTAATCATATTACCTCTTCACCCAACATTCATATCCAAAAAACCTTTGTTGTTCCCTGTTGCCTATAGGAAAAAGTATTAAATCCTTAGATTGATCCTCCCACTTTTCCAATCATATTTTATGTTTCTCTCCTTTACTTTGTCCAGTCAAACCACCCTACCAGCTGTTTCCCTTATGTGACATCTCCTCTTCAAACTCCGGGACTTTTCACAAGTAACCTTCATGCTCTCTCTACACAACTGTGCCTCTCAAAATCTGAGCCTCCTTCAAGAAACAACTCAAGTAATACCTCCTACTCAAAGCCTTTACAAATCCCTCCCTCTTAAAGGAATCTTTGTACAGTTTTGTGCATATGTTTTGCTTGCTTTTCTGTTTGACTACTGTGCACTCCATCCATGTACAATGGAATCTCCTTAAAGACAGATAATTTTTGATTTGCTTTTGTCTTTGAATTCTCAATGCCTTGCACATGGTAGATACTTTCAAAAAAGTATTTATTGTATCCAATTAAATTGCGCCAAACCACTGCTCATAGGCTCAAAGTCTTAGGACCACAGGTTTAGAACTGAAAGGGACCTCAAAGGATATCAAATTAAACTTTTATTTCTAAAGATCAGAAAAAGTGGGAATTCATAGAACTTATTGGTTATGGGATATCTTGACTGTTAAGAAGGGACTTGCCTAGTAGTTTCCCCTGACCATCAAGGGCACTAGAGAATTTGAATGCGATTTGGGCTCTTCAATTGATTTTCTATCACAATGTTGGGAGAGGACGGAAAGAAGGAACCAGGAAAGAGAGGGTTAGAGACTTCTTTTTATTATGGAAATTAGGGTACTTTGAAGTAAGCTAACAATAATGAATATGTGAAAATACACAATAACAGTCACTGGCTAATACCCATTTCCACCTTCTAAAAATTCTGACATATTCTTCACAGTAGATGTCACTTGCAACATTTGTTTTTGGTAGTTTGCCTAATCTTGTTTATGTATCACATTCGTCTAATTCTTAAACTCTAGGTTCAAAACCTAGTAATGTAACTATATGTAATATACTTCATACTACTGAGCATATTGTGACCAGTGACTGTTGATAAATATTCTCCATTTAATGAGATTTATTTATCCCCTTTTCCTCTCCTTCTTTTCATATTTACATAGTAGCTCTAACTGCCCTGTGAACCTTCTAAATTATACAAGGTTTTTTCCACTGCTGAGACTCTACAAATTACAGGGAAAGAAAATCACCACTGCTAATTATTAGCATACTCACACATAGGTGTGGCCCTCCCTAAGGATATAGGACATGATTAAGGAGATATACAGCCAGTCCCTTCATTCCTGGCCCCCTACTACCAAAATTCTTTTTGAAACCTCCCTGGCTGACTTTCTGTAGGACCTTCAATTGTTCTATTAAAATGCCAGTCCTTTCATTAAGGGGAGTCAATCTTTTCCTCCTTTCCCAATTCAAACAACATTGAGTAATCTGTGCTGGATTCTGACTTTAAGGCATAAAATTCCTAAAATTAATCTCCCCCCACCCTAATACTATTTTTTCCTATCATTCAATTTTTCACTTTGTTTTAAGTAGTTGCAATTAAAAGACCATTGTACTTGGAATTAGGGGACATAATTTCTCTTTCCTATTCTCTTCCATGGAACAATCTCCATTCCAATATATATTAATAATGGAATCATGTGTGATTATGGGAAAAATATTTCATATCTATGAGTCTCAATTTCTCCCTCTGTAAAATGTGATAATGGTAACACATAAATTACCTACTCACTGGATTGAACAGAAGGAAACTTTGTTAACTTAAAAGAATAATAAAGGTATGAATTACTTTTCTTTTTAACTTCTTGGAATTGATCGAGTCCTAAATTAGGGCAAATCCATTTCTCTCTCCCAAAATGGTATGAAGGACAATTTTATATCCAGTAGAATTTCTGTAACAACACAATTTCATCATATTATGTTCTGTGAGATCACAGCTAAATTCAGCTGCTGAAATATTTTTTTTTAAAGTTCAAAAGGTTGTATTGTCCTATTTGTGTCTTGCCTAAGGAATCATACCCACTGCTAAAAAATATTTGTTTTTAAATAGCTACTGGAAACACTAAATATTTTTTTGTGGGTTTTATTTTTCAATTTTTATGGGAAATAATATAGGTCACATATACGAACAGAAGAGAACCAAAATACAGGACAAAGAACAGATGGGACTGACAGATTTTTTTAAGGATTTCCTTCTACCATCTTAGGAATTGTTTTTTTAAGGTAGTAATTAGAATATTTAAAGTGAATGTCATTACATTGGTGAAAACCCATGCCAAAAACAATCAGGACATTATATGAAAATTCATTACACGAATTTTTGAAAAATTACCTTCAAGAACTGTGTAATCTTGTATGATCAAAATACTATATTATATAGTGGAATTGCAAAGATAAGAAACTACAGTTGTTTTAGAGATTTAGAAAGGTGGTAAAATCAGAGAAGACTTCATGGAGGAAATGGGAAAGATTTTAATACATAGAAAGAATTACAGTCCACATTAAGCATGGGAACACCATACAGTCCACCTCCTTCCATAAAATAAAAACAGTTGAGTGGAAGCAGACTGATTGGGAAAAAAGGAAGGCAGCATAATTTGGCTAGAATAAATAATCAATGTGGGCAGCAGAGTGAGATGATTAAAGATAAACTAGAACCAAACTATGAAGCACTTCAAATTCTATAAAGGGTCTGTGAAATTTGTAATGAAAAATGTAATTGATAGAATATTAGAATAAGAAAGATTTTTGTAGCTCATGGATTTCAATTACTCAATCTTAGAGATGAGAAAACTGAGACATAGAGACATTTAAAGACGTGCATAAGACCACTTGTCAGTTTGAGTCTAGCACCCAAATTTTCCAGTTCTTAGCCAAGTGCTTAGTACAAAATAATGATTTGCATTCTTTGTTTTTATAAAATAATTAGCTAAGAATAAGATGCAGCTCTTATCAAAAGGATGAACTCTCACTCTTTACTGAGCTTAGTATTTCAAAATAATGAGTACATGAAATGTTGTGATATGTTGTTTACATTTAAATTCACATGACTCTCCTTTTATCCATATTATTTCAAGTGAATTGCAGTAAAAATTGAGTAGTTCAAAAAATGTATTTTAGTAATCCTATTAAGTAATAAATAAATGCCTGGAAGAAGAATGCTCAATCCTATGTAAACACATGCAGTCATTTTCACAAAAGTTCAATCTAATATATTCTTCACCAGGTAAAATGTTTACCATTTTTGTAGCTATAGAGGCTGCTGAGAATAAATACAATAGATCACATTTAAAAACCACCTTCCTCACAACAACCTTCAGTGATTGGAAATTTATATCAGAGAATCATAGACATAAAATTGGAAGTTCTGGAACGTTTGAGATCATTTAGATAGGTAAATCTCACAGTTTTTGATCTCAGGTCCCCTTTATACTCTTAAAAATTACTGAGGACACTCAAGAGGTTTTTGTTTGTGTAGGTTATTTCTATTGATATCTACTATTTGAAATTTAAACATCTTTTTATTATTACAAAAATAGTTTGGATGCCAAAGATATTTTTAAACAGCTTTGGGGAACTCCAGAAGAACCGTTGATTGTTCAGCCCACTCACTTTAGGAAATGGAACAAGGCTAGTTAAGTGATTTGCACAGGGTGAAATAAATTGTCCTGATTTTAGAGGTAAAGAAACTAAAGGTCAGTGAGGTTGAATGAAATTGGGAGACAGGAACTGAAAGCAGAATCAAAGTCAGATGCAAATCTCCTGATTCCAGTAACAGAATTCTATCATAGCTTGCTATACTACCATTTAATAAGTTGAAGTACCTTGCACAAGGTCACATACAATTACATTGTTATTTCTGTCTAATTTGAGACTCACAAATATGAAAGTATAGGCGAAAAATGGAAAGGGTCAAAAGGATGTTAATAATTAAAGGGAATGAATTTATGACTTATGACAATGCTGCAGTGTCTAGATGATATTTGGCCTGAAGTAAATAAAATTTTTGACACTTTTCTGGAGAATGGATGCCACTTGTAAGATACCTACTTTTAGAGACTCATTGAAAACAGAGCCTTAAAATGCTTCTCATGAAACTTCAGTCAGATACCCATGCTAGCAGGGGGTACAAACGCACAAAAATAGTAATGAATTATTAGCAATTCTAAGGTTGAGCAGGAAGTTTTTCAGATTAATGTAAAACATTGCTTTTTGTTTTTTATTAAATATACAGTAAAAAATAAAGAGACAACTTAGTTATATAGGATGGGAAGAGAATAGAAATGTACAATATTGTACTCACCTATCTTTTAAATTAATAATGAAAACTAAAATTTTGTTCAGAAAGTACAACAGTTATATTAATCTCTTGGCTATCCAACCCATTTATAATCTCTATGCCTTTGCAACAGATATTCCCCATGTATGGAACTGTTCCTCTTAATGAACTTCTACTTTTTAAAATTTCTGGTTTCCTTCAAGACTGAGTACAAGTACCAGTTTCCGCAAGAATATAGTCCCCTTCCACCAAATAGTAATTTACTCCCTCCCAAAACTATCTCACATTCATCTCTTATGTATTGTGTATGTAAATACAGGCAAACATATATATATATATATATATATATATATATATATATATATATATATATATATATGTTTATACATCTAAATATAAAATACATAATACCTCCCCTTTTATAACATAAGGTACTTGAAGGTAAAGAGTTTGGTCTTTGATCTCCAATATACAGCACAAAATTTTTCTCATTCCCCTTCCTTCTCCTCACCAAAAGAAGGGAAATTTTGATGACCAGAAAATGTTAATGGCAGAAGTTGTCCAGTTAACTTGGGGTTTACTGGCTAGATCTTTCTTTCTTTCCTTCTTTCCTTCCTTCTTCCTTTTTTCTTTCTCTCTTTTTCTTTTCCTTCTTTTCTTCCTTCATTCCTTCTTTTCTTCCTTTCTTTTTTTCTTCTTTCTTTCTTCTTTCTTTCTTTCTTTCTTTCTTTCTTTCTTTCTTTCTTTCTTCCTTCCTTCCTTCCTTTCTTTCTTTCTTTCTTTCTTTCTTTCTTTCTTTCTTTCTTCCCTCCTTCCTTCCTTTCTCTCTTTTTCTTTTCCTTCTTTTCTTCCTTCATTCCTTCTTTTCTTCCTTTCTTTTTTTCTTCTTTCTTTCTTCTTTCTTTCTTTCTTTCTTCCTTCCTTCCTTCCTTCCTTCCTTCCTTCCTTTCTTTCTTTCTTTCTTTCTTTCTTCCCTCCTTCCTTCCTTCCTTTCTCTCTCTCTGTTTCTTTCTTTCTTCTTTCTTTCTTTCTTTCTTTCTTTCTTTCTTTCTTTCTTTCTTTCTTCCCTCCTTCCTTCCTTCCTTTCTCTCTCTCTGTTTCTTTCTTTCTTCTTTCTTTCTTTCTTTCTTTCTTTCTTTCTTTCTTTCTTTCTTTCTTTCTTTCTTCCTTCCTTCCTTCCCTCCTTCCTTCCTTTCTCTCTCTCTGTTTCTTTCTTTCCTTCTTTCTTTCTTCCTTGCTGTCTGTCTTCTCTAAATCCTTAGACCCAGTGCACTCTGAAACCCATAGACTGAACAACAGTGGGTGCCAGGTCAGATTCTACTCCATGACTGTTTATTGCATAGTCCTTGCTTAGAGTGAATGTCTATAGTAACTATTTCTCTTGGAAACAACAACCCTGAGGCTCCTGCACAGATCAGGGAGATTATGTACTTATTTATTTTTCTTTTCTATTTAAAGGGGCCCTTCCCTGACTACTTTTTAAAGAAGGCTGTTCAATTGAACAGGTCATTACCTCACTTTAAGTGAGTACCTAAGAAAGCCTTAGCCTGAAAGGCCATTGTCTCTCATTGTATCCTGGGTCACCTCCATCCATCCTGATGAATATATGGTTAAAGGATCCAGATGACTCTGGAGGAGAAAGTGAGGCTGGTGAACTTGCACAGCCCTCCCTCACTCAAACCAACATTACGTGCAAGTCATGTCAACATTTCTCTGATGTCATGGTTCTCTTTGAAAAAGCAAGGTGAACACAATGACATTAGAGTAAAATGACAGACACACAATAAATGCTTGCTGAAAGATATGTACATCACATATATTTCATTTACATAGAAAGAAATAGGGGAGAGTTGGAAGAAAGTTGGAAAGGGAGAAATGCGGTAGAGATAAAGACAAGCAGAAAAAATGAGAGAAAAACAGGCATAGGGAGAGACAGAAGCTAAATCAGAGATGAATTGAAAAGATTCAAGTTCTGAGAAGTGCATATGTTATCTCTTTTAAAAGTCCTAGTGGTTGCTTAACATTTTAATTTTTGTCTCTATACTTGATAGAAATAGAAAATATCCTAAAACTTCTACAAACAGGGAAGGGGCTTTAACATGTTTTGGCCAAAAGGAAAGAAATGAAAATTATGGGAATTTCTGCATATTTACTCAGATTCAATTGAGAGATCCAGAGAAAAGGGAAGCTTACCTTTGGAAATACAGAGATAAATGCAACAAGGGTCACTTCCTTTTGCTGATTCTCTTTCGTGGCTCCAAATCTTAAGATTTGTATTTATTTAGATTTGCTTCACATATGGTAATGAGCACACACACACATACACTTACACACAAAACACTGAAATCACTCAATCTTTTCTTTGAATTCCCTTTATAATGAAGTCAAGTTTTCCAACTGGGCATTGTGGACTTGGAGACCTGATCAACAAATCCCATCAGACACAGTCATTTCAACAATTAAAAATATTTACAGCCCTTCACAAACTACCTTTCAAGAGTCAATTTACATTAATCTTTTTCAGCTCTTGCAGTTCAGCCAAACTAGATTTCTTGCTATTCCACACAAAACATTTCATCTGGTATCTCCATTTCATTGTATAACTAAGTTCCTATTGCTTAGTATGCATTGTGTCTTCCACTCTGCCTTTTGGAATTCCCAGTTTTCTTCAAAAAGGTCTCAACTCACAAGTTCCCAATTTTCTTGGATCCCTATGTGCTTTTGTATAACACACGGGGATGAAAGATTTACTGAACAATTCCATCCACTAGATAGTTAAGTCTTCATTTCCTATTCAAAACATATTGATTTTCATGAGGGGATTACTATTCATTGCAAGAACTACGGAAAACCCACCATTACAAAGATACGACACTAGAAACAAGAAAGTTTGAGAAGTTATAGGCTTAGTGGAAAGTATTTTTCAAGTCTGAAAGTATGTAAAGAAAATCATAAGTCAAACACTGAGTATATTATCAAAAGAAATGCAACACAATCTAATGCTGAAAGTGAAAAATCTCGAGCTATTTACATGGTGCTGTCAGATGTTAAGTAATGCTATGTTTCCAAGAGAAAATTCAAATATCCTTGTGAGTTTACTGTGGTGATCTAGGGTACATAATTTGGAAAACACCAATTAATGTCCTTGTACTAATTACCCTGTGTTTATATATATAAATATATATATATATATATACATATATTTTATACTTATGTGTGTGTATATATTATGTACTAATATGAGCATGAGTTGGCGAACCTCCACCATAGAAGGATAGCACCTTCAGAACCAAGGATATTTCACATTTATACTTTAGCCCTAGCACCTATCACAATATATAGTACATAGTAGACACTTAAATTTTTGATGGATTAATTTAATGGATTTCATTCTATCTTATTTTAAACTTTAATGCAAAAAAAAAAAAAAAAAACAATTCATGATACCACAAATATAGTAAAACTGAAAAAGAGCATTGTCCCTGAAATGGAGGATCACTTTTTTGTACAGTTGGTTTTTCGTTTAGATATATAGTATAGCAAATTCAACATGTAACTTTCAAAGCTGTCTGCCTTCTCTATGAGTCTGTCTGACTTTCTGTTATCATCTGGAAATTTAAACATATGTACATGTGTATACGTGGGTATTTCAGTGAACTTTTCTTCTTTCTCTTTCTTTCTTTTAACAGTATCCTTATCTTTCTTCTTCCTCCTATCCCCTCCCTGGAAAATAGAAAAACAAAACACTTATTAAAATGGCAATATTCAAGTCAAAGTAATTCTTTTATTATCTGTTCCCGCAAAATGTGTTAATTTTTATCTAGGGTCAATCACCTCTCTCTCAGTAGGTTGATAAAATTCTACATCATCAGTCCTCTAGAATCAAGATTGTTCATTGCATTGATGACAGTTCTTAAGTCATTCAGCAATGATTTTCTTATAGTGCCATTATGGTATACATTGTTCTGCTTTTTCTACTCATTTCACTCCATGTCATACAAATCTTACCAACTTAGATTTTGTTATCTGTTATAACACAATAATCTTTGATTGAATGATACATTTCTCTACAATTTCTACAAAAATTCCTCAATTGATGCGATTATTAATGATTGGTGATTTGGGTTGGTTTTTGTTCTACATTTATTGATAGACTGAAAAAAAGGCCAAGGTCTTCTACTGTGTCCAGGTCTATCTCCAGTCATCTTGACTTATGTCTTGCCTTTGGACTCTGATGCCTCTGGAAGAGAGATTGAAGTTGATCATGACTTTGAATAGCCTTGCTTCACTTAAATCCAACTCACTTGCAAGTCAAGACATCATCCTCTTGATGTCATCATCCTTTTTAGAGAATGAAGGACAAACAAGAATAGAATTAATAGTTGCAGGCTTGGTTTCCTTTGAAAATGGCTTAATCATATCCTTTGATTGCTTAATTATTGGTAACTAGTTTTGGTTTAAGGTAACATCCAGGGGCCAAGATGTCAGAATAAAAAGAAATTGCTATCTCCCTCCCCTTGTTGACCAGAGAATATCTCTCAAGGAAAATTCATAGAGCAGTGGGAGCAGCAGACAGAGTAAACAGTCTCTTAGCCCATGAGGCTAGGAAGATTGCTAAGGAGGGTCCCTCTTGCTGTGGCTGTAGGGGACCAGTACAGGACTAGAGCTTTCCCAGATAGCCCCACTTCAGCAAACTGGAAGAAGCTACTCAACTCGAGAGAGAGTGGAAGTCCACAACTACCAACACCAGGACCCCAGACATACCTCAGCACCCCAGGGGAATCAGGAAGATGTTAGGACAGAAGGGATCACTAACCACTGATCTTACCTGTGTTCTAGGTCAGCAGAGGAGACCTCCTGTGACCAGACCAACCCTCCCCCACACTTTATGCAGCCAGCTCCAAGGTAACTCCAGGGAAATAAAAAACAAATTCACCTGGCCTTTGCTTTCCAACATCAGTCACCTCAACATCACGTAAGCTCCAACATTTTAGTGTCTAGCTGAAAGAATCAGAGGCCACCACACAAGGCCTCAAGTTTTAGGCACAAGACATAACTCCCTGTGTCCCAGATGCAGAGATCTATTTTAAAAGCCAGGAAAAGGGTGATCATCGTGAGTAAGAATCAAAGAAGAAAAGACCATCTCCTTCCTTGTTTCCCAGATGATTCATATCTCATTTTAACGTCATTGCCAATCTTTGATGATCCATCAATGTATCTTTTCCCTGAAGACTTAACAAAAATGGAGAGTTTCATCTTTTTGTTTATAACACTAAGAAGTTTTTCACTTTGTACTGATATGATCCTATATCTGATAATTGTAAATTTGTTATATCTTTTGATGCATCACTTAATTAGGGATCCTTGCTTGTAAAATAAACTCCTTCTTTTAGATCTTCAGAGTATTTTTCATAATTATTGCCTCCAGAATGTAGCATTATCTCTTGGTCAATGTTTTGGTTTTCAGCTGGTGATTTAATCCATTCATTGTGTTCTTGGTCTTCTGTGGCAATTGTAAATTTTCAAGTGAAAGGAACAGTTTCCTCCTTGCGTTTTCAATCATCCCATTTCTATTGCAATTACAGAGAGTACAATTTATTTATATATTGCTGAAGTAAACATTTGAGTGAAAGTATTGTAGGACTGGAATTCCTTAAGTATTATATATTACCATTTCTTCAACTTCATCTTCTGTCATAGAACAGCTTTTGGTTTCAATTATCTAGATCAGTTTTCTCCTCTAATTCTGGGTCACAGACTCCCATCAGTAAGAATTTTAAGCACCTACTCCCAAGATGCTTACTTATGTTCACTTATTGATAAATTACATATGAGATTAATTCTGGACTAAATTAATTCTGGATTAAATTAATTAATTCTGGACTAAATTAATTCTGGATTAAATTAATTAATTAATTTAAATTATTAAAATTTAAGCAAAAAGGAAAGGAAATTTAAAGAGAATGAGATCTTTCCCTATAGTTTATTGAGTAGTGTATTGACATGGTCTGAATTGCATTTTAGGAGATAACTTTGTCATCAATGTCGAGAATGGATAGAAGATTGTAAAATGAACACATCTTTTTCAATCTTCAGAGTAATTTTCATAAATGTTGCCTCCAGAATATAAAATTATCTCGCCGTCAAACTTGTGCTTATCAGTTGGTGATTTATTCCATTCAATGCTAATCATTCTTGTTCTTGTGGGGCAATTGCAAACTTGCATGTTAAATTTACTATTTCGCCCTTGACTTTTTCAATCATCTCTTTCCAATTGCAATTACATGGGGTAGAATTTACAAGAGCCTTATCTAGAGTGGTGGTCATATAAGTGTAGAGGCGACAGAAGTCAGGAATATTTAAAAGGTAGAAAAGACAGGATTTGGCAACTGACTGGATATAGGTTGTGAAGGGAAGTAAGTAGTCAAGGATAGCACCAACATTGCAAACCTGGATGATGATTGGCTGAATAGTGTTGCCCTTAAATTGAATCTGGAAAACTTGGTGGGGGTTAGGGGAGTTGGGAGAAAAATAATCACAGGCACTACTGATCTTCTGTCACTGTGCTTTGGAATGACCTTCTCACCTCCCCCAATCTCCTTTCCTCTCTGATTGGAAGACTGGAAGATAGAGTACTAAACAGTATGGGGTTATTTGCATGACTGCTTGATTGAAATGAGATGCTTTTTTCTTTTTTTTTTTTTTTAATGGAAGAGAGTGGACTTATTAATAGTGATGGACAAATATCCCATCAAAGCTTATTTTAAATGCATAAAAGAGAATAGAAGGAAGCATAAACAAGCAGGATAGTTTTGAAAGTATTCTGTGTTAGTTATTTTAAAGTAACAGTGACTATTGATGGTTTTACATTTAATTTTTTTGTGCATGTGGAAACGCATTTTTGGTGTCTTAGTTCAAATGTTTTTAAAGTTATACACACATAAAAATTAATTCATGAATATAAACTAGTACTCCATTAACAAAAGCAAAATACTCTAAAACAAGTAATAGAATATATTTTTTGACATTTTATTTTTATTATAAGACAGAATTTGGTTTCTCCTCAAAAGGCTGTTGCTTGAAACTTTGTGACTTTCAGTATCTTTCTTTTATGCTGGATTTCCTTGTTTTGTTATGATTTAATATCACAAAATTTAATTGTAATTTGCTTTCCTTTTCCACCTAACAGCCAATTTTCCTAAATTGTAATTTTAACAGAAAGCCCTACACCTTGAGGAATATCTTGAGTTTCCTAGAAATTTTTGTGAAGATTTCCACAAGAGTATATAAGACTCAAACCTCTTGTGTCAAACTTGGATTCTTCTAGATCATGTGACTGTCGTCCAAACAGTGGATAGACTATTTTTCCAATTCTAATTTTCAACTTCAGAAATATTATTTCTGATGCACCTGAACATTAGCCTCATTTTATTTGCTTGGATACATGTAAACACAGGTTAAAGCAACGTATTACATTAATGTAAATAATTAAACTTTAAAGGGCAACTAAAAGTAAGTTCTTGCCATTGCTGTTTTCTTTAAATTATTTAAGTTGATTCCTCATAAGGAGTGAGTTCATGCCTCTTCAACAAAATGATGCAGAGGCCTACTTCACATCCAAAAGAATATCTCAGGCAACCAAATTCCCACCATGTTGAGTCCTTTAGAATCATAGCTCATGTGATTCAAGTATGTTTTCCTGCTCGAGCCTTATCACAGTAAGCATACCTATTTACAAGCTAAATGATTCTTCAAGTGCTATTCGAGATAGGTAGCTTTTTTAAAGGAAAGGATCAGTAACATAGTAGTTTCTTTTTTAATCAATCTAGCAAAGGGCTTTTAAGGCTTCAATCAATTGCTGCATTTGCAAGTAGTGTATTACAGTCGTTAAAATCTTAGGTGTCAACAATATAAATTAGTGTACCAGACATGATTGACATAACAAGGAACTCATCTTCACATTAACAAAAAGAAATTCAGAGCATCACTTCAATATTTAGTGATTTGTTTGAGAAAATGAGATGAGATCACTTTGAGCACTTCACTTAGGAGTTATTATTTGTTTTAATACAGTTCTCTGGGCTTCTACAGCTTCCTTTTTTCTCAGGCTGTAGATAGAAGGATTTAGTATAAGAATTAATGTAGTATGGAACAAGCAACTTTGTCTGCAGTAACTAGGAGAGTGACTCCTCCTGTGATTATCACAGGACAATGTATTTCCTTTACATTTATAGATGGACAATGGAGGCATCCTTGAATTCCTTGATACTACCCTCCCCTTGCCATATAACCCAGAAAATTCCAGTCAGGTTTTGTATGAACAATGGACTTCCTATCTTATAAATCTCAGCTAGAATAAAATCAGCACAAGGTGCTTTGCCACATGGAAAGAGCCTAATGGCATCCATTACCTCAACTTCAGTTGGAACTTTAGCTAAGGAGGGATTAACTTCAACCTGAGGTATAGTGAAGGCTTCAGCATTGATTGATGACAGATTGTTGAGAATACTATGAAACTGTCCAGCTAATCTATCTAGGATCACATCCTTATCAATAATTAATATGGCTCCACCAGCACTGAGTAAGTAATTGAATTTCCCAATTACTCTTTGGCCCATAAATACCTTTCAGGGTATCATAAATGGACTATGGATGGTGACTCTCTGCATAAAACTGAATTTCATCTGTCGACTTACTGTGCCAAGTAACTGACCTGATGGTAAATTCTTCTACTTAATGAGGCTACAAGTCAAAACTAAAGTGAAGGGAGTGTTGATGCATGAATTCCTGTTTTCAGAAAATTGTACACTCAGTGCAGTCTCTGAAGCTGAGATGCAGCAAAGTATGGATCAATTCTCAGCTGTGAAAAATTAACACTAAGAAAACACAGGTGCTCCATCAGTCAAAAATACATGGGGCATGGACTATGGTTAAAGCAAACAGAGAAATTTGTAATGTTTATCAATTTTATTAGTTTTTCTTAAACCAACTATTCATTTTATTTATTAATTAAATAGTTTTCTTAATTTCTTTATTAATCTCTCCTTTGCTTTTCAGTATTTCTAATTTGTTATTCACTTGAGGATTTTCAATTTATTCTTTCTCTAGCTTTTCCAGCTACATGGCCCTGTCATCGATCTCCTCATTCTTTATTTTATTTATGTAGGTATTCAAAGATATAAAACTTCCCCTAAGAACTGATTTTGCAGTATCCCATAAGATTTGGTAGGTTGTCTCATCATTGTCTCTTTTGATTAGTATAAAGGTCAAAGGTTGGAGCCAAATGTATTGTGCTTCAGCTGGTGTAAGAAAAGCAGGAGTAGCAATCCTAATCTCAGACAAAGCAAAAGCAGAAATAGATCTAATTGAAAGAGATAAGGAAAGAAACTATACCCTGCTGAAAGGCACCATAGACAATGAAGCCATATCATTACCAAATATGTATGCTCCAAGTGGTATAGCACCCGGTTTTTGGAGGAGAAGATGGGGGAGCTTAAGGAAGAAATTGACAGCCAAACTATACTAGTGGGAGAACTCAAACTCCCCCTCTTTGAATGTGATAAATCTAACCTCAGAATAAACAAGAAAGAGGTTACAGAGGTAAATAAAACTCTGGATAAGGTAGATATGATAGATCTCTGGACAAAACTGAAAGAGAATAGAAAGGAATATACCTTTTTCTCAGAAGTACATGGCACACTGACAAAAATTGACCATGTACTAGGACATAAAAACCTCACAATCCAGTGCAGAAAGGCAGAGATAATCAATGCATCCTTCTCAGATCATAATGCAATAAATATTATATGTAATAAAAGGGCATGGAAAGATAAACCAAAAATCAATAGGAAACTAAATAATCTAATCCTAAAGGAGGAGTGGGTTAAAGAAGAAATTGCAGAAACAATCAACAACTTCATACAAGAGAACGACAATGATGAGACAACATACCAAATCTTATGGGACACTGCAAAAACAGTTCTTAGGGGAAGTTTTATATCTTTGAATGCCTACATTAATAAAATAAAAAATGAGGAGATCGATAACAGGCCATGTAGCTGGAAAAGCTAGAGAAAGAACAAATTGAAAATCCTCAAGTGCATAACAAATTAGAAATATTGAAAAGCAAAGGGGAGATTAATAAAATTGAAATTAAGAAAACTATTGAATTAATAAATAAAACGAATAGTTGGTTTTAAGAAAAAACTAATAAAATTAATAAAGCTTTGTTCAATTTGATTAAAAAAAGGAAAGAAGAAAATCAAATTACTAATAAAAAATGAAAGGAGTGAACTCACCTCCAATGAGGAGGAAATTAAAAGAATAATTAGAAATTATTTTGCCCAACTTTATGCCCACAAATTTGACAATCTAAATGAAGTGGATGAGTATTTTAAAAAATACAAATTGTCCAGATTAACAGAAGAAGAAGCTGAACACTTATATAACCCAATCTCAGAAAAAGAAATTGAACAAGCCACCAATGAACTCCCTAGGAAAAACTCTCCAGGGCCAGATGGATTCACAAGTGAGTTCTATCAAACATCTAAAGAGCAGTTAATTCCAATACTATATACACTATTTTTGAAAATTAGGGTGGGAGGTGGAGCCAAGATGGCGGAGTAGAAGGACGCATGTTTACGAGCTCCGAAACCAAAGCCCATAGAATTAATGTAAAAAGAGACCCCCATAACTTCTGGGTCAATACAAGGTGTGTAGAAACGGAGTGGAAGAGATTTCCATGCCAGAGAGCCCTGAAGAGCCGTCCCCGGGGTCCATCGCACCCCAGAAAGCGGACCCCACCCCAGCGCGGCCTTGGTCCCAGAGAAGCAGACCCGAACAGTTCAGACACGGAAGCTCCGGCAGCCGGGGAAGTCCCTCCGCCCACAGAAGCTACAGGTCAGTGAGAAAGAAGGCTGGGCTGGAGGAAGGGAGCAGAGCATCTCCTTGACTCGGGCCCCCTCGGGAGGAAGCAGCGGTGGCAGAGACGGGGGCAGGAAGCGGCAGAGGCAGAGGGGTGGGTGGCGGCTGAGGTGGCAGCGGCCCAGGACTCAGGAATCCCCCAGCAGCAGGCAGGATCTTCACTACGGAAGGTCTCTGCATGAATGGCCTGAGGAGGCTGAGCCTGGGAGACGGACCTGCCCCCACCCCGCTCTATTACTGAAGGCCTCTGCATAAAGCCCCTGAGGGAACTGAGGCTAGGAGGCGGGCCCCCCCACCCCGCCCCCACCCGCTCCGTTCCTGAAAGTCTGTGCATAAAGCCCCTGTGGGAGCCGAGCCTGGGAGATGGCCCTGCCCCCACTCCAGAACCAGAACTAAAGCTTGCCGCAGAAAGCCCATTTGAATCTCAGAGGTCAAGCACTAGCTGGGCAGATCCAGGGGGAGGTGGAAAGGAATCTCAGAAGTCAAGTAACTGGCTGGGAAAACGCCTAGAAAAGGGAAGAAAAGTAAGACTATAGAGGGTTTTTTCCTACAAATGCAAATGATCCGACTTTTGGATCTGACGAAGATGAGGACGTATTATTGCCATCAGGGAAAGATGTGGAGGGCAGGGCCTCAGTACCCCAAGACACCCCAGGGGGGTGGCAGGTGGGCTCAGGCCTTGGAAGAGCTCAAAAAGGATTTTGAAAAGCAAGTTAGGCAGGTGGAGGAAAAACTGGGAAGAGAAAAGACAGAGATGCAAGAAAAGTATGAAAAACGGGTCAATACCTTGGTAAAGGAGACCCAAAAAAATGCTGAGGAAATTAACACCTTGAAAAATAGGCTCACTCAATTGGCAAAAGAGGTTCAAAAGCCAATGAGGAGAAGAATGCTTTCAAAAGCAGAATGAGCCAAATGGAAAAAGAGGCTCAAAAGCTCACTGAATTGAATAATTCTCTCAAAATTAGAATGGAACCGATGGAGTCTAATGACTTTACAAGAAACCAAAAAATCACCAAACAAAACCAAAAGAACGAAAAAATGGAAGAGAATGTGAAATATCTCACGGGAAAAACAACTGACCTGGAAAATAGATCCAGGAGACACAATTTAAAAATTATGGGACTACCTGAAACTCATGATCAAAAAAAGAGCCTAGACATCATCTTCCATGAAATTATCAAGGAAAACTGCCCTGACATTCTAGAACCAGAGGGCAAAATAAGTATTGAAAGAATCTATCGATCACCACCTGAAAGAGATCCAAAAAGAGAAACTCCTAGGAACATTGTGGCCAAATTCCAGAACTCCCAGCTCAAGGAAAAACTCTTGCAAGCAGCTAGAAAGAAACAATTCCAGTACTGTGGAAATACAGTCAGGATAACTCAAGATCTAGCAGCTTCTACATTAAGGGATCGAAGGGCATGGAATAGGATCTTCCAGAAGTCAAAGGAACTAGAACTCAAACCAAGAATCACCTACCCAGCTAAACTGAGTATAATACTTCAAGGGAAAATATGGTCTTTCAATAAAACAGAGGACTTTCAATCATTCTTAATGAAAAGACCAGAGCTGAAAAGAAAATTTGACTTTCAAACACAAGAATGAGAAGAAGCATGAAAAAGGAAACAGCAAAGAGAAGTATTAAGGGACTTACCAGAAGTGAACTGTTTACATTCATACAGGGAAAGACAATATTTCTAACTCTTAAAACTTTTCAGTATCTGGGTAGTTGGTGGCACCACACATACACATGTAAACGAATGCACACACATACACACATGCACACACATACAGAGACAGAGCACAGATTGAACTGAATAGGATGGGACCATACCTTAAAAGAAATTAAGGTAAATGGTGAGAGAGAAATGTAGGGGGAGGAAAGAGGGGGAAATGGAAGGGGGTAACTATATGTCATTTAAGAGGCAGGTAGGAGATTTTTTTAGTGGAGGGAAAAAGAGGAGAGCTGAGAAAAAAAAAAAAAGCAAGAAGTTTACCCTCATCACATTTGACTAAACGAAGGAGTGAAATGCACACTCATTTTGAGTCCTCCCAAATTCTTTTTATGATACAAATATGGTTTTGATACCTAAACCAGAAAAAAGACAAAACAGAAAGAAAATTATGGATCAATTTCTCTAATGAATACAGATGCAAAAAATTTAAATAAGATATTAGCAAAACGAATACAGCATCTTATCACAAGAATAACACATTGAGATCAAGTAGCATTCGTTCCAGGAATGTGGGGCTGGTTCAATATTAGGAAAACTATTAGCATTTTCAATCATATCAACAATAAAAGTTACAAAAACCACATGATTATCTCAATAGATGCAGAAAAAGCTTTTGACAAAGTACAACATCCATTTCTATTAAAAACACTGGAGAACATAGGAATAAAGGGAACTTTTGATAAAATAATAAGCAGTATCTATCTAAAACCATCACCAAGCATTATATACAATGGAGATAAGCTAGATGCATTTCCAATAAGATCAGGGGTGAAACAAGGATGTCCATTGTCACCACCATTATTCAGTATGGTACTAGAAATGTTAGCTGTGAGCTCATCCCACCATTCTGGAGAGTGGTTTGGAACTGTTCCCAAAGGGCTACAAAAATGTGCATATCCTTTGACCCAGCATTATCACTTCTATGACTGCATCCCCAAGAGATCATAAAAACGGTAAAGGGTCTGTCCCACATGTACAAAAATATTCATAGCAGCATTCTTTGTAGTGGTCAAAAACTGGAAATCAAAGGAATACTTAACAATTGGGGAATGGCTGAATAAATTATGGTATATGAATGTAATGGTATACTATTGTGCCATAAGAAATGATGAACAAAAAGACTTCAGAGAGGCCTGGAAAGACATATGATATGATGTTGAGCTAAAGGAGCAAAACCCAGGAGAACTTTGCGCACAGCATTGACCATAGTGTGGGAGAGTTTTTCTGGTAGACTTGAATCTTCACAGTCTTGCAAGGACAATAAAAAAAATCTCAATGTCCTTCGAAGGCAAAATGCCTTCCATATTTAGAGAAAGAACTATGGAATTCAATCGCAGAATGTAGCACATCATTTTATTTGTGAGTATGTGTGTGTGTGTGTGTGTTACATTTTCATTAGTTATATGATTTCTCCCATTTATTTTAGTTCTACACAGCATGACTATAATCAAAATGCATTCAGTAGGAACATATGTGTAGATCCTATATAGAATTATATGCTGTCTCAGGTATGGAGGGGGGTAGTGGGAGGCCTATGGGGGGAAAAATCTCAGTTTCATGGTAGCAATTGTAGAGCATTAAAAATAAATAAAATGAATATATTAAAAAAAAGAAAAGAAAAGATCAGAACTCAATAGAAAATTTGATCTTCAAACACAGGTCTCAAGAGAGGCATAAAATGGTAAATGGGGGGAAAAAAACCTTGTTACACAATATGGGCAAATTGTTTTCATCCCTATAATGGAAGATTATACTTGTTAATATTGAGAATTTCATATTGTTTATGAAATATAAAAGGGATGTAAATAGATAGTGGGAGTGAGAAGGAATTAAATGATTTGATGATAACAAAGTTCATTTAAGGGTGTGAAGGGACTGTAATGAGATATATGAAAAGGAGGAGGCAGAAAAAAAAATTCCATCATAGGAAGATACACAGAAATATGTTAAAGTAGAAGGAGAGAGGGGAAAGAGATGTGCTTTGTTTGACAAGTACTCTCATCTGATTGAATCCAAGGAGAGTACAATAACCTCAGTTAAGTATAGAAATACAATTAACTGTATAAGCAGTAGATGGGGAAGGAGGAAAGAAAAGGGAGAGGAGGGTAAAAATAGAGGGAAGAAGTAGTAAGAATCAATCTACCAATCTACCGAAGTAAGGAATGGCATATTACCAGAAAGATGGCTGATAGGCAATGAATTATTTGGCCATAGTAATCCAGGAAACAGATTAATATATAAAATATATATTCTTTGTCCTGTTCAGCCAACTTCCACTTCCACACTACAGGGTAGTAAACTGGTGGGAAAAGGAGCAGAGGGAACACAGATTTTCAACCACATAAATGTTAATTTAGTTGTTTGTAATCTACACGTGAACTTTTCTCCATTACTGAACAAGCTAATACAGTACTGTTGGATATGAAAATATTCATAATCATGACCTTTTGTTAAGGACACTAGGTAAAACTTAAAGCTTTTTTTTTGGAAGAACATTCATGTGTGAGATGAGACACTGGGACGCCATTTTAAGAAATCCCCAAGTTTTGAAAACCTAGATGCTGGTGCTTTTCTCTCTGCTAATGACCTATGTATTTTCTGTTTGGAATTTCTGCTTGAAATTTCTCTTTGTATTTTCTCTGAATTCAGGGTGCTGACGTTTCCCCCCAAAATAAGTGCATGATGTATATGCTTGATTAAAGTAGATTGTTGACCACTCAAAGTTGCTTTCCTTTGAACAAAAAGCAGATCTAAGAACCTGCACAGCAGGCACATCTGTGTATGCCTGGGTCCTTGCTGTTACAGGGTATTGATTGGCATTTCCGTAATGACAAGGAAAACTGAAGGTTAGAAAAAAAGGATTGTATCAGAAAAAGAAGAAAGGGGGAGGCACAATTTTATTACATGAAGATATATAAAACCTATTATATTACTGGGAAAAAAGTGAGGGGATGAACCTTACTACCACCAATAACAGTTCAAAGATGGAATGAAATTCACCATAAGCTGGATAAAGAAATCTATCTTGCCCTATAGAAAAGTAAGAGGGGAAAGGGGAAAAAAAACAGGTGTAATCTAAGGGAGAGCAGATTGAGGGAGGTGGTGGTAAGAAGCAAAACACTAGTGAAGAGGGACAGGGTGAAAGGGGAGAGAGAGAAAAATATAAATTCAGGAAGAGAGGATATAGGAAAATATAGCTATTAATCATAACTGTGAATGTGAATGAACTGAAGTCTCCCATAAAATGGAAGCAGATACCAGAGAGGATTAAAAACATGAATCCTACAATATGTTGTTTACAAGAAACACACTTGAAGCTGAGAGACACACACAGAGGGAAAGTAAAAGACTGAAGCAGTATCTATTATGTTGCAGCTTATGTTTAAAAAAGAAGCAGGGGTAGCAATTCTGATTCCACACAAGGCAAAAGCAAAAACAGACCTTATTAAAAGAGACTAAGGAAGATGTATACCTTGGAAAAACTTACAATAGAATTAAGTATTGCAATAACAAACATTTATGCATCAAGTCATATAGGATCCAAATTCTTAGAGGAGAAGTTAAACAAGTTACAGAAAGAAATATACAGCAAAACTATTCTAGTGAGGGAACTCACCCTTCACCTCTAAGAATTACATAAATATAGCCACAAAATAAATAATAAAGTACTTGGGGAGGTGAATAGAATTTTAGAAAAAATAGATATAGTAGACCTCTGGAGAAAATTGAATGGAGATACAAAGGAACATACCTTTTTTAAGGGTTATGTGTCACCAAATCCTCAAAATCAAATGCAGAAAGGCAGAAATATTAAATGCATCCTTTCCAAATTATGATGAAATAAAGTCCATGAAAAGTTAGATTAAAATTGATTGGAAACCAGACAATCTAATTCTGAAGAATGAGTGGATCAAACAAGAAATAATAGAAATAATAACTTCAAAGCAAATTACAATATGAAACAACATAACAATGCATAGGACGTGGCCAAAGCAGTACTTAAGGGAAAATTTATATCTCTAAATGCATACATAAATAAAATAGAGAAAGAGCAGATCGATGCATTTGGTATGCAGTTCAAAAAGGTAAAAAAAAAAAAAAGAACAAATTAAGAGTCACCAATTAAACACCAAATTGAAATTTTAAAAAGCAACAAGAGAATACAATTTTAAAAATGCAAACAAAAATTAGTTATTCAACTAATAAATAAAACTAAGCTAGTTTAATAATATGAATAAAATAGATAAATAAATTTTTGGTTAATTTTATTTTAAAAAAGAAAGAAATGAAATTACCAGTATCAAAAATTGAAAAAGTGAATTAATCATGTTTGTACAGGAAATTAAAACAAAAATAAGGAGCTATTTTGGCCAATTCTATGCTAATAAATCTAACAGTCTAGGTGAAATAGATAAGTATTTGCGAAAATATAAATTTCCCATAGTAACAGAATAGGAAATAAAATACTTAACCTCATTTTAGAAAAAGAAATTGAACAAACCATCATTGAATTCCCTGAGAAAATATCTCCAGTGCTAGGTGAATTTACAAGTGACTTCTACTAAGTATTTAAAGAACAGTTAATCCCAATAGTATGCATTTGAAAAAATAGGTGAAAAAGGATTCTACTAAATTTCTTTCATGACACAGATGTGGTACTGATACCTAAATAGGAAGAGCCAAAACAGAGAAAGGAAATTATAGGCTACTTTCTCTAATGAATATTGATGTAACAATTTTAAATATCATATGCCCAAAGAGATTCCAATAAGTTATCACTATCATAATATACTATGACTATGTGGGATTTGCACCAGGACTTGTAGAGCAGGTTAAAAACTATGAAAATTGTTAGTGCAATTGACCACAGCAGTAAAAATCCCAACAGAAATCATGTGATTCTTTCAAAAGATGCAGAAAGAAATATTGACAAAATACAGTACCTTGTCCTGTTAAAAAAAAAAAAAAAAAACATCAGTGAGGACAGGAATAAATGGAGCTTCCCATAAAGTGATAAGCAGTATCTGTCTGAAATGATTAGCAAACATTATGCGTAATGAGGATAAGCTAGAAACCTTCCCAGTAAGATCAGGGGTGAAACAAAGATGGCCATTATCAGCAGTATTTTTCAATACTGCAGTAAAAATGTTAACTTTAGGAATAAGAAAAGGCAAAGAAATTGAATGAATTCAGATTGGTGGGGGGAGGAGCCAAGAGGGTGGCATGAGAGCAACAAGTCCCATCAGCTCTTAGACAAACTCTTTCAGACACCTCTAAGAAGATAATCTGACCAAATTTTGGAGGTGCAGAATCCAATAGGACACACACTGTGGCAGATTCACAGCCAAGGACATACTGGAAGGTCCATAGGGGGTGAACCCATAGCGCACAGCACAGTGTGTCCAGTGCAGTAGAGCAGGAGGGCCCCGGGAAACCAGAGGCAGCAGCGGACAGAACTCCTCAGCAGACAGAAATCACTCTTTGCAGATGATATGATGATATGCTTAGAGAATCCAGGAGACTCAAGTAAAAAACTACCTGAAATAATAAACAAGTTTGGTAAATTTGCAGGTTACAAAATAAACCTGCACAAATCTTCTGCATTGCTATATATTAGTTACAAAGTCCAACAGCAAGAGATAGAAAACAAAATCTCATTTAAAGCTAGGATAGACACTATAAAATATTTGAACGTTTACCTGCCAGAAGAAATCCAGGGACTATATGAACACAATTACAAGACACTTTTGCCCCAAATACAGTCTAAGTAAGCGGAAAATTATCAGTTGTTCATGGGTAGGCTGAGCTAATATAATAAAAATGACAATTCTGCCTAAATTAATTTACTTATTTAGTGCCATACCAATTAAACTATCAGACAATTATTTTCTAGAGCTGGATAAAATAATGTCAAAATTCATCTGGAAGAACAAAAGGTACAGAATTTCAAAGGGACTAATGAAAAGAAATGCTAGGGAAGGTGGCCTAGCTCTACCAGATCTCAAATTGTATTATAAAGTAGCAATTATCAAAACCATATGGTACTGGCTAAGAAACAGAAGGGTAGATAAGTTTAATAGGCTCAAGACACAATAGCCAAGGAATACAGCAACCTCCTGCTTGATAAACCCAAGGACCCCAGCTTCTGGGATAACAACTCACTGTCTGACAAAAATTACTGGGAAAACCGGATGACAGTGTGGCAAAAACTAGGCATAGACTCATACCTAAACATGAGCAATTTCTGACTTCATTTAAGCAATCTTTATTTTATTTTTACTATTTTTTTCAGTACACCAAGAATCTCTTTGTTTCTCAGGGTGTAGATAAGTGAGTTTGAGAGAGGAACTATGCCTGTGTAAAATAAGTATACTATGTCTTGATTGCTAGCCATACCAGACCCAGGAAACACATACATAACTAAAAATGTTACATAGAATAAAGAGACAGAGAACAGATGCACACTAAGACTGAAGAAGACTTTGCTCCTGTCCTATGCAGACATATTTCCCAGGAGAGCAAAGAGGATATATTTATAGGAGACTGATTGTCATAAGAATATTGTATAAGGAGAGAGAAAATGATAATCACTAGCGAATTAAGAGATGGATCAAAGGAAATCCTTAAAAAAGAGTAAAATTTCCCGGTAGAAATGATGTATTGTATTTGTTCTACAAGACGTAAATCTAAATAATAAACACATGAATTATCAGATGAAGAAGCCAAGAGTATAGGAAATAATCACCAGAGATGCTTTTATCTGAACATCTTCTCTGGATAGAAGATAAGGTTGCATATGGCTGCATATCAATCATATGCCATTACTGTCAAAAGAAAACATTCTGCAGTTGTATTGACACCAAAAAAGTTAAATGAGGCAATGAATTCCTGAAGGGATATCATTTTCTTCTTAGTTAAGAAATTCATCAGCATCTTAGGGGTCACTAAAGAGAAAATCCAGGCATCTTCAATAGCTAAATTGCTATGGAAGACATATCTTGGTATGTGAAGATGAGAGTCTGTCCAAACAAACACAACCAATCCACTATTCCCAACCATGGTTGTGAGGCAGATCACTAAGAACACCAAGAACAGAGGTATCTGAAGCTCACTGAGATCTGTAAGTCCATGTAATGGTAATTTAAATGAGAAAGCAGTTGATAGCTGTATTTTGCTCTTTGGTAGACATTGAACAGCTGACTTTAGGCCATGAAGTAATACTAAGTCCTAGAATCTTACCTATGAGTACCCCAGCTTCTCACAGAATTGGGCATGCTCAAGAGGCTAGCATAATTAAATGGAAATGATATATTCAAAATAGATCTAAAGCAGACAGAAGTGGAGTTTCTGCTTTACATGAATCTATAACAAATACAGATACACCCCCTGGACAAAATCAACAGTTGGCACAGTCCTTGGTAAAATGCAATGAGAGATAAAATGAATTCACTGAAGAAGAAGATGGGACAGCAAAATATTTGGGCCATTAAAGACATTGGAAAGCGGTAATCTATAACCCATGTACTAAGTGGACTTTGTAAAGTACTTGGATTGGTGGAAGTGGTCAGTGTGCTGACTTTATGATATTATATCAAGCTATCAAAATAGAACAAGGAGGACAGTATCATATATTCACTGATTCATGGTTGGTAGCTAATAGATTAGCAACACGGATGCCCATGTGGAAAAATCAAAATTGGGAAATTCATGGCAAACAACTCTAAGGGAAAGAATTATGGGAAGATACATGGGACATGACTTTCATTACTAAATTATCTGTTTTTCATGTAGATGCACACATGGCCCTCATCTCTCCAGAAAGTGACTACAATACACATGCTGATCAACTAGGAATGATTGATACTCAACATATTGACCCTACTCTGACACCAAATGATGATTTGAACCTAAAAAAAATGGATCCATCAAGTAGTTGGCCCTTTAGAGGTCCAGAACACACACCAGAGGGCACAAGACCAAGGTTTTAGGATCTCTCATTCATTGTTAAGACAAGTAGCAGAGGAATATTTTTTATGTCAGTTGGAAAAGGAATGAACTCTTCCCAATTGGAGAGATACAAGGGGAAAAGTACCAACCCAAATTTGGCAATAAATTACATTACGTTTGAGATAAATGATGTAAATTTATATGTTCTTGTGTAGTCATCTATTCAGGTGTAGTAGTGGCTTGTCCCTATAAGAATGCGTTCCAGAAAAACACCTGTAAAACTGTAGATATCATAAGTCTTTATTATGGAACTCCACTGCAGATCCAAAGTGACAATGGCTCACATTTCAAAGATAATGAAGTGAAGAGATATTGTGTATTAAAAAACACAGAATGCATATATAATATTTCATATTATTGACAAGCATCTTGGTTAATTGAAAGAATGAATGGATTATTTAAAGAATCATAAAAAAAAGTTTGCCTCTTACAGTGCTAATGTATATTGACTTCTTGGTCACAATGATGGATGTTGCTTTCTGGTTCTGGAATTTGACTGTCTGGTGTCTGAATATAAGTTTTTCTTCTGCCTATTATGTGGAGGATCCGGTATACCTTGTAATTGAGAATTACACCAGGATATTCATAGTCACCATAAGTACTGTGATTAAATACAAACACTCTCTCCAGTGTCACATTTTCTTCTATCATGATTTCATTATGGATGTTCACTGAAAGGAGAGATGATAAATAAAATATTCATCACAGTATCCTTTGAAATAAATTATGTTTTCTACATTGGGTATTCTCTCATTAGCATATTTTCAGGTTTAACTTTTCTTCTTTAATAATGAATTTTAAAAGAATTATTCACTAATTTTCCCAGGATTATAATAAAATAAAATGAGCTTGAGAGTTTAAAAGATGATATTAAGGAAACTCAGTAATGAATAACACAAAGACAAAAGGGAGTTAACAGGCAATTATCTATTTATCCTTCATTCTGTAAACACTTTTTATAATAGCCATTGGTTTTTGTAGGTGGTGAAGTTCATAGAATACCAAGCCTGGCGTCCTAAAGATATGAATTCAAATCCAACCTCAGACCCTAAACTGCTGTGTGATTCTGGATAACCATAAAACACCCATTTGCTTCATTTCCTCATCTGTAAAATGAAGACACACTGGAGAAGGAAATGACAAACTAATACAGGCAAGGAAAACTCATGGACAAAATCCATGGAGTCATGAAAAGTCAGACATGACTAAATGACAACAAATAACTAGATTTCCAAAGCAATTTGAAAACATTAACTCAGTTGAATCTTGTAACAACCCTGAGGCAAGTGCTACAGACATTATTACCCTCATTTTATATATAACAAAACTGGTGGGAGTGGTTCTGTCAGGAGAGCAATTTGTTCCCATGTCTTCCAGATTCCTGGTTAAGTACTATATTTCCTATATTTGGGGCTGGTGATGCACACCTGCAACAAATGCTACTGAGTGAGGCTAAAGATAGTGGAGCTCAGTAGTTCTGAAGTATCAAAAGGCTGAAACCAATCAGGTGTCTGAATTAAGTACAGTTGCATACATTTATTAAGCACCTACTTTATGCCAGGCACTATGCTATGGGGTTTGCAATTTTTTTTTTTAATCCTTACACCGGTACTGGAAGGTTAGTAATATATTTATCTCAATTTTAAAGGTGAAGAAAAGGCCTCAGACAGAAGTTTTTATTTGCTCAGGATCACACACCCAGTGAGAGTCTGAGGTTAAATTTGAGCTCAGATCTTCCTGACTCTTGGTTCAATGCTATACACCAAATAATAACAAGAATAATGGGGGGGAGGAGCCAAAATGGTGGAGTAGAAAGACTCATGTATGCTAGCTCCGAACCCACAGCCCATAAATTTTCTGTAAAAAGAACTCCCCACAAATTTTGGAGCAGTGCCAGCCATGCAGCAACACAGTGGAGGAGATTTCCGTTCCAGAGAGCCCTGAAAAACTGACCCCAAAGATCCATCACACACCATCCATGGAGTGGAGCCCTTGCGCTGGCCGCCCGGCCCGAGAGGAACAGATCCGAGCAGGCTTCAGGGACAGAATCACCAGCGGCTGGTGGCCTCCACCCACAAGCACTAAAGGTCAGGGAGAGAGACTTCTGGGCTGGTCGAGAGGGGAGTGGGGTGTCTCCAGAACTCAGGCCACCTCAAGAGGCAGCAGCAGGAAGAGGCAGTGGCCAGGGGCTTCTGGAGCAGAGAAGGGCCTGACCCCGCCCAAGAACCAGAACTTAAGCGCACATTGAACAGCAGCCACACCCACCACTGAAAGCCCTGAGGCTGGGGAGCAGCATTTGAATCTCAAACCCCAAGCACTAGCTGGGTGGATGTAGGTGGGGGTGGACAGGAATCTCAGAAGTCAAGTAACTAGCTGTGAAAATGCCCAGAAAAGGGAAGAAAAATAAGACCATAGAAAGCTACTTTCTTTGGGGACAGATGTTCCTGCCTTTCATTTCTGATAATGAGGAACAATTTTACCATCAGGGAAAGATGTGAAAATCGGAGCCCTGAATCCACATCCGATGTGGATGTCCGGTGGGCTCAGGCCATGGAAGAGCTTAAAAAGGATTTTGAAAATCAAGTTAGACAGGTGGAGGAAAACTGGGAAGAGAAATGAGAGATGTAAGAAAAGCATGAAAAACGGGTCAATGCCTTGCTAAAGGAGACCCAAAAAAATGCTGAAGAAAAGAACACCTTGAAAAATAGGCTCACTCAATTGGCAAAAGAGGTTCAAAAAGCCAATGAGGAGAAGAATGCTTTCAAAAGCAGAATTAGCCAAATGGGAAAAGAGGTTCAAAAGCTCACTGAAGAAAATAGTTCTCTTAAAATTAGAATGGAACAGATGGAGGCTAATGACTTTATGAGAAACCAAGAAATCACCAAACAAAACCAAAAGAATGAAAAAATAGCATGTAATGTGAAATATCTCATTGGAAAAACAAGTTTACCCTCATCACATTCGACTAAAGGAAGGAATAAAATGCACACTCGTTTTGGTATGAAAACCTATCTTACAATACAGGAAAGTGGGGGAGAAGGAAATAAGCAGGGTGGGAGGGGATAATGGAAGGGAGGGCAATGGGAGGAGGGAGCAATTTGAAGTCAACACCCTTGGGGAGGGACAGGATCAAAAGACAGAATAGAAACAATGGGGGCAGGATAGGATGGAGGAAAATACAACTAGTCTTATTAGTCTTACACAATATGACTACTATCGAACTCATTTGCAAAACTACACAGATATGACTTATATTGAATTGCCTGCCTTTCCAAAGGGAATGGGTGGGGAGGGAGGGATGGGGAGAATTTGGAAGTAAAAGTTTTAGGAAAAACTCTTGAGTATTGTTCTTGCTACTAGGAAATAAGTAATATGGTCAATGGGGAATAGAAAGCTATCTGACCCTACAGGACAAAAGAGAAGATGGGGCCAAGAAAAGGGAGGGAGGATAGAAGAGAGGGCAGATTGGTGATAGGGAAAATTGGAATGCTCGGTGTATTGGGTTAGGGGGAGGGGAGAAATGGGGAGAAAATTTGGAACCCAAAATTTTGTGAAAATGGACAAAAAGTTAAATAAATAAATTTAATTATTAAAAAAAAAAAGAATAATGAACTTCATAGAATGCTATCTTCTTACCTGAGTTCTGTAAAATATTTTGTAGTCCATTAAAGGGAACAAGCTCTCACTCTGAAGTTAGAAGTCCTGTGGTCAAATTCTCACTCTAACCTGAAGATAGTATAGTCACAATAACTGGCCCTCAGTTCTCTCATCTGTAAATTGACAAGGATGGATTAAGTGGCATGTGAGGCTGTGAACAGTTTTTTTTTTTTTTGGAAATATGTAGGGGTAGAAATGGAAAAGCCAATAAGCATTCATTCCTATAATACTATTTCTTAGAGATTAGATAGAATGAAAAAAGCGTCAAAACAAACAAAGAAGGTTTTACACTTGTGGCTCAGTTGGATGGGATGGTAAAAAATCGTTAAATTGATTTAATCTCCCATTGTGTCTAGTCTCTATACTTTTGTACACCTGTAAACTATGTGTATAACGATTTTGCCAGAGACCTCAGGGGAATCAGGAAAGCACTAGCACAGATGGGATCATCAACTGCTGAGCTTGCCTATGCTCTTGCTCAGCAGAGGAGATCTCCTGTGGCCAGAACACCTATCCCCCACACTTAAGGAGCTAACTACAAGGTAACTGCAGGGAAATCCAAAAGGACCTTGCCTGACTTCTGCTATCCAACATCAGCTAGCTCAGCACCAGGTAAGCTGCAGCACTTGAGCTTCTAACTGAAAGAACCAGAGGCCACAACACACAAAGCCTCAAGTTTTAGGAACAAGAACTGTGGAACAGAGCCCCTTGTACCCTAGGTACAGAAATCTACTTTAAAGGTCATGAAAAGGGTGATCATCATGAGTAAGAAGCAAAGCTGAAAACAAAAGACCATAGAATCTTTCTATAGGCACAAGGACCAGAATACGAATACCAAAGAGGTCAGCATTGAGACTGTTCTCCCATTTGAAATATCACAAGGTAATATGAACTGGCCTGAATACTAAAGAGCATTCTTGGAAGAAGTGAAGAAGGACTTTAAGAGACAAATTAGAGAAATACAAGAAAAATTGACCAATGATTTTAAAAATATGAAAATAGAAATCACAGAAGAATTTAGAAGGAAAATTTGACAAATGCAAAAGGAAGTACAAAACCATACTGGAGGAAATAACTAGTTAAAAGGAACAACTGGGCAGATGAAAAAGGAGATACAAAAGTTAACGGAAGAAAAGAACTTGATTAAAAAATAGAATCGGGTGAGTAGAAGTTAATGAATCTATGAGCTATCAAGAATCAGTCAAACAGAATCTAAAGAATGAAAAGATAGAAGAAATTACAAAATATCTAGTTGGAAAAGCAATTGTCCTGGAAAATAGATGCAGGAGAGAAAATCTAAGGATTATTGGTCTCCCAGAAAGCCATGATGAAAAAAAAAAGGAGCCTGGACAGTATCATCCAAGAAATCATCTAGGAAAATTACTCAGAAGTCCTAGGGACAACGGGGAAAATAGTCATCAAAAGAATCCACTGTTCACCTCCTGAAAGGCAAGCCAAACTAAAAGCAAAAAGGAATATCTTTGCCAAATTCCAGAACTATCAAGTGAAGGAGAAAATACTGCAGCAACAATAAAAAAATAATTCCAGTATCGAGGAGCTACATTCAGGAAAACACAAGACCTTGCAGCTTCTACATTAAAAGATTGAACGAGTTTGAATATATTTCATAAGGTAAAAGTGCTGGGACTACAGCTAAGGATAAATTACTCAGCAAAGTTGAGCATAGTTTTTCAGGCAAGGAGATGAACATTCAAAGAAATAAGGAATTTCTAGAGCTTCCAGATGAAAAGGCCAGAACTCAATAGAAAATTCCATCTTCAAATGCAGCTCTCAAAAGAGCATAAGAAGGAAAATGGGGGAAAAACAAAACTTCTTACACAATATGGGCAAAATGCTTACATCCCTATAAGGGAAGATAATACTTACTAGTCTTGAGAATTGTGTATGTATTATGAAATATAAAAGGGGTATACATACATAGAAGGAGTGGGTGTAAATTAAATGATGTGATAATACATGTGATTTAAGGGTGGGAAGTGATTGCAATGGGAGATGTGAAAAGGAGTCAGAAAAAAATAACTTTCATCACAGGAAACAGCACAAAAATATATAACCACAGAGTGAAAGAGGGGAAGAAGGTAAGCATTGCTTGAGAGGTACTTTCATCTGATTGGATTCAAAGAGGGTACAACAAACTCAGTTAAGTATGGAAATACAGCTGGATCTATAAGAAGTAGGAGGGGAAGGGGAAATAAAAGCGAGGAGAGGCTAAAGACAAAAGTAAAAACTCTGTTGTGGAGGGGAAGGGAGAAGGGAGAATTAAAGCATAAACAAGGGGAAAGGGGATGGAAAGAAAGACACAGATAGTAACCATAACTGGGAATGGGAATGGGACAAATTCTCCAATAAAACAGAAGTGGATAGAAGAATGGATTAAAAGACATATTCTATCAATATGCTGTTTACAAGACACAAATTTGAAACGGAGTAATACACACAGGGTAAAGGTAAAAGTTTGGAGCAGAATACATTGTACTTCAGCTGATGTAAGAAAAGCAGGGGTAGCAATCCTAATCTCAGACAAAGCAAAGCAGAAATAGATGTAATCAAAAGACATAAACAAGGAAGCTATCCTGCTAAAAGGCACCATAGATAATGAAGCAATTTCATTACTAAACATATATTTTCCAAGAGGTATAGCATCCAAATTTCTACAGGAGAACTTAAGAAGTTATAGGAAGAAATAGACAGCAAAACTATACCACTAGGGGACCTCACCTTCTCCATCTCTGAATTTGATAAATCTAACCTCAAAACAAACAAGAAATAAATTAAGAAGGTAAACAAAACTCTGGATAAGGTAGACATGATAGATCTCTGGAGAAAATTGAATGGGGATAGAAAGGAATATACCATTTTTCTCAGCGGTACATGGTACGTATACAAAAATTGACCATGTACAAGGGCATAAAAACCCCACAATCCAGTGCAGCAAGGCAGAGATAATGAATGCAACCTTCTCAGATCATAATGCAATAAAAAAAAATTGCAGTCAAAGGTGATGGGAATATAACCAAAAACTAATTGGAAACCAGAAATCAAATCCTAAAGAATGAGTGAGTTAAACAACAAGATATGGAAACAATCAGTAAATTCAGTGAAGATAATGACAGTAATGAGATAGTGTAGCAAATTTTATGGGATAATACACAAGCAGTTCTTAGGGGAAGTTTTATGTCTTTGAATGACTACATGATTAAAATAGAGAAAGAGGAGATCAATGAATTTGGCATGCAGCTGAAAACCTAGAGGAAGAACAGAAAAGGTGGACATTGAGTACTTAAGTAACTCCATTTCCGAAAAGGAAATTGAACAAGCCATCAATGAACTGCCTAGGATAAAATCTCCAGGGCCAGATGGATTTACAAGTGAATTCTATCAAACTGTTTAAAGAACAGTTAATTCCAATACCATATAGACTATTTGGGAAAACTGTTGAAGAAGGAGTCCTACTAAATTCTTTTTATGAAACAAATATGCTTCTTCTGCCTAAACCAGGATGAGCCAAAACAGAGAAAGAAAATTGTACACCAATGTCTCTAATGAATATACATGCAAAAAATTTAAATAAGATATTATCAAGAAGAATATAGCAACATGAGAGTCATACATTACAATCAGGTAGGATTTATACCAGGAATGCAGGACTGGTTCAATACTAGGAAAACTATTAGCATTGTTGATCATATCAACAATAAAACTAACAGAAAACACATGATTTTCTCAATAGATGCAGAAAAAGCTTTTGACAAACTGGAACACACCTTCCTATTGAAAACACTAGAGAGCATAGTTATAAATGGAACTTTCCATAAACTATGAGCAGTATCTACCTAAAATGCTCAGCAGGCATTAAATGTAATGGCAACAACCTAGATGCACTTCCAAATAAGATCAGGGAAGAAACAAAGATGTCCACTATCACCACTGTTATTCAGTTTGCTACTTGAAATGTTAGTTGTAGCAATAAGAGAAGAAAAAGAAATTGAAGGAATTAGAATAGGCAAGGAAAAAACTAAGTTATCTCTCCTTGCAAATGATATGATGATATATTTAGAGAATCTGAGAGAATCAAATAAAAGTTTACTTGAAATAAACAACTTTGGCAAAGTTGCAGATTACAAAATAAATCTACAAAAATCATCCGCATATCTATATATTACTAATAAAATGCAACAGCAATAAATAGAAAGGGAAATCCCTTTTAAAGCTACGGTAGACACTTTAAAATATCTGGGAGTCTACCTGCCAAAACAACCCCAGGGAGCATAATATCACTCTTTTTCTTTAATTAATTTTATTTATTTTCAGTGTTCCACAATCACTGCTATATAACTAAGACTTTTTTCCCCTCCCTTTCCCCTACCTCCCCCATGGCATACAATGTTATATAGGTTCTACATATACATTCCTATTAAATACATTTTAACTATGGTCATGCTGTGTAGAAGAATTAAAATGAATGGGAGAAAACATATAACAAACAAACATGTAATACGCACAAAAAAGAAAAAAAAATTATCTGCTGCATTCTGCGATGGAATTCCATATTTACTTCTCTGGATGTGGAAGGCATTTTGCCTTAAAAGACCGTTGTGGGGGAGGAGTCAAAATGGTGGAGTAGAAAGATTCACGTATACTAGCTCTGAACCCACAGCCCATAAATTTCCTGTAAAAAGAACTCCCCACAAATTCTGGAGCAGAGCAAGCTGTGCACCAATGTGGTGGAGGAGATTTCCATTCCACAGAGCCCTGAGGGACCAACCCCAAAGGTCCATCATGCACCGGACAGCAGAGCCCACCCTTGCACTGCCCTGACTGCGGCAGCCCTGGGGGAGCAGATCCAAGAAGGCTTCAGGGAAGGAATCTCCAGCAGCCACAAAGGTCCCTCCACCCACAGGTGCTACAGGTCAGGGAGAGAGACTTCTGGGCTGGCTGAGAGGGGAGCAGGGTGTCTCCGTGACTCGGGCCCCCTCGGAGGCAGCAGCGGAAGCAGCTGTGGAGGCAACAGTGGCCCAGGACTCCCCAAGCAGACAGGAGCTCAGGGCCATTACTGAAGGTCTCTGCATAAACCCCCTGAGGGAACTAAGCCTGGGAGGCAGTCCTGCCCCCACCCAAGAACCAGAGCTTAAGCTCACATTGAATAGCAGCCACACCCACCACTGAAAGCCCTGAGGCTGGAGAGCAGTATTTGAATCTCAGACCCCAAGCACTAGCTGGGCAGATCTAGGAAGGGGTGGAGAGGAATCTCAGAAGTCAAGTAACTGGCTGGGAAAATGCCCATTAAAGGGAAGAAAAATAACACCATAGAAAACTACTTTCTTTGGGGACAGATGTTCCTGCCTATCATTTCTGATATTTGTAACTCTTAAAACGATTCAGTGTCTGGGTAGTTGGTGGGACCACACACACACATACACACACACTCATGCATACACACACACATGTACACACATGCGTGCACACACATACACACATGCACGCACATACAGAGAAAGACAGCACAGAGTGAATTGAATAGAATGGGACTATATCTTAAAAGAAATTAAGTTAAATGGTGAGAGAGAAATGTAGTGGGAGGAGAGAGGGTGAAATGGAATGGGGTAAATTATATCTCATTCAAGAGGCAAGTAGGAGACTGTTTAGTGGAGGGAAAAAGAGGAGAGCTGAGAAAAAAACATGAAGTTTACCCTCATCACATTCGACTAAAGGAAGGAATAAAATGCACACTCGTTTTGGTATGAAAACCTATCTCACAGTACAGGAAAGTGGGGGAGAAGGAGATAAGCAGAGTGGGGGGATGATGGAAGGGAGGGCAATGGGAGGAGGGAGCAATTTGATGTCAACACTCTTGGGGAGGGACAGGATCAAAAGACAGAATAGAAACAATGGGGGGCAGGATAGGATGGAGGGAAATAGAGTTAGTCTTACACAACATGACTATTATTGAAGTCAATTGCAAAACTACACAGATAGGGCCTATATTGAATTGCCTGCCTTCCCAAAGGGAATGGGTGGGGAGGGAGGGATGGGGAGAATTTGGAACTCAAAGTTTTAGGAACAACTGTTGAGTATTGTTCTTGCTACTAGGAAATAAGAAATACAGTTAATGGGGAATAGAAAAGTCATCTGGCCCTACAGGACAAAAGAGAAGATGGGGACAAGAGAAGGGGAGGGATGACAGAAGAGAGGGCAGAATGGTGATAGGGAAAATTAGAATGCTCGGTGTATTGGGGTGCAGGGGGGTGTTAAATGGGGAGAAAATTTGGAACCCAAAATCTTGTGAAAATGAATGTAAAAAGTTAAATAAATAAATTTATGTTAAAAAAAAATGAACCATTGGGAATTTGTTTTATTTCTTTACATTGCAATGAAGTTCCAAGTCTACCAGAAAAAAAAAAAACAAAAAACTGTCGCACACTGTGGTCATTGCTGTGCACAAAGTTCTCCTAGTTCTGCTTCTTTTGCTCAGTATCAAATCATATAAGGCTTTCCAGGCCTCTCTGAAGTCCTCCTGTTCATCATTTCTTATAGCACAATAGTAGTCCATTATATCCATATACCATAATTTATTCTTCCATTTCCTAATTGATGGGCATCCCCTTGATTTCCAATTTTTGGCCACCCCAAAGAGAGCTGCTATAAATAGAACTCTTTTCACACAAATAAAGTCTGATCTAAGTTAAGTAGAAAAGCATCAATCACTCTTGGGGAGTCCGAGGTAATATAATAAAAATGACAATTCCACCTAAATTAATTTTCTGATTCTGCACCATATCAATCAAACCACTAGGTAATTATTTTGTTGAGCTAGAAAAATAATATCAAAATTCATCTGGAAGAACAAAAGAGGGGCAGGGAGGGGGCTTTATTACCCTGGAGCTAGCTGCTTTGAGTGGGGTGGGGTGTGGTCTGGCCAGAGGCAGTCTCTTCTACTGAGAACAGGCAGGCTCAGTGGTTAGTGATCCCAGTTTGCAGTAGTGTCTTCCCTACGCCCCTGACTGTGCTGAGACTTGCCTGGGGTTCTGATATTGACAATTGCAGGTTCTAGTGCCCTGGGACACAAAATCTCTTCCCTTCACTGAGGTGGGGCTGTCTGGGACAGCTCCTGTCCTGCACTGGTCCTTTTCAGTCACAGCAAAAGGTACCCCACCTTTTCAATTTTCCTAGACTCACAGATTAAGAGACTGTTTGCCCCTTCACCTGATTCCACTATTCCAGGATTTTTCCTGGGGAAATATTCTCTGGGTTTTTTAATGTCAAGAAAGGGAGGGGTAGAGCATTTACCAGTCAGTCCAACATCTTGCTTTCTAGAAGTTCTAGTAGGTGACTTAGAGACATTTAATCAGCAGGCTGACAGTCTCAGGAGCTGGTGCTGCAGTAACCTGTGCTTCTGCAGTTCTCTCTTGCTTGGTTCCACTGGCCTCCCATGCTGGGCTGATGTGTTTGAGCTTCTGCAGTGGGGCTGCTGTTTCCAGCTGCCCAGGTCTTCCTTCTAAGTTCTGCTATGGTGGAGTATGCTGTGGTACAGCGTGTGCACTGGGTATTGATCCAGCATAGTGCAGCAGATCATTCTCATAGGCTTTCCAATCTGTCCTGGGTTGGAACTCTGCCACACTCTGTTGCGTATTGAATTCTGCCACTCTAAAATTTGTTCAGATTTTCTTTTTAGAGGTATCTGGAGGAGTTTGTCTTAGAGCTTAGGTGAGTAGTTGCTCTCACTCCACCATCTTGGTTCTGCCCCTCTCTTGGAAACTAAATAATTCTTTAAATCAACTTAAACTAACTTATGCTCTTAAGACTTCTAGTCTTTACCCAAAAATTGAGTACCTGTATGTATCCTATCAACAGAGACTTTCTTGTCTGCAACATCCCAAATTAATTAAAAGATGATTACTTTTTTTTTATGTAAGAGTCTTTGCTGGCAGTGATTCCTAAAGTATCTGATAAAGGGAACTCAAATAAACAAAAGCACACAATTTATTCAAGAACATATGGCATTTAATGAAAACTATCAAGTGCAGAAAATTCTAGCTCAGTACACACATGCAAATCTATTAAAATGAGTCATATAATTAGATTAGAAACTTTAAGAATAAGCATTTTTTTTAAAGTTAAATAATCATCACTGAAAAAAAAAATAGCTACACTTATAAATGTACTTACTAGATGCCAGGGACTATGCTAAGCACTTCCCAATTGCCTCATTTGATCTTCACAACAGCCTGAGAGGTAGGTGATATTATTAGTTCAATTTTTCAGATGGGGAAACTGAGACTAACAGACGTTAAGTAATTTATCCAAGGTCACACAGCTTAGTATATATCTGACCCCAGATTTCAATTCAGGTTCAACCAGTTTCATAGGAGAGAGAGAGAGAGAGAGAGAGAGAGAGAGAGAGAGAGAGAGAGAGAGAGAGAGAGAGAGAGAGAGAGAGAGAGAGAGAGAGAAAGAGAGAGAGACAGAGAGAGAGAGACAGAGAGAGAGACAGAGACAGAGACAGAGAGACAGAGAGAGGGAGAGAGAGAGAGAGGGAGAAAGAGAGAGGGAGGGAGGGAGAGACTTTGAATAATTCTCTATCCCTCCAGAGAGCAGTCTTCAGCTCACTACTGTTAACAGAGAAGGCAAGAACAGTTATTCCCTATATTCTCTCTTTTCCAAGACAGAAGAAAGCAAGTTACTAGTCTTTTGGCTAGTGAATGTATGTTAAAAAGTAATGAATTGTTCTTTTGTCAGTTAACAAGAAAATAAATAGGTCATCTCTTAGTCAATCATGAGATAGAAAGGAACAGGGAGGAAAGGAAAATGGACCTGGAGAAGAAGAAAGAAGAAGAAAAGAATTGAAACAGAAAGGAGCGAATTTGGAAGGTCTGCATCTTAAAGCCCACACTGCCAATTTCAGGCAAGAGATCAATGATTCTCAGCCATGCTCCTTCTTGACAGAATCTTGGCCTTAACTCTTCCTTCTTGAAAACTGAAGCAATGCCTTCTGCATTGAAGATGTGAGAGACCTAAAGGACAATAAAGTTCCCCTACAAATATTCTCCAGGAAACAATGCATTTTAGAATTAAGGGAGTTTTGTATACATTACAGACAGTTGTTTCCTTACTCCATCAACAGGATTTGGATTCCACATTCCTGGTCAGAACTGAGTTTGGAAGAAAAGACTGAGACATTCCACATTCCATCTTTGTTCTGTACAGCTAGAAGATTTCTTGGGCATTGGGTAATAATTTAGGATATTGACAAGGATGCCTAAGCCGGACAATTTCTAAGGCATAACAACACTAAACACAATTCCTATATTTTTGTGCTATATATGTACAAGTATCTCTAACTTTTCAGCTTTATCAGAGATATGTTCCCTGTATGAGGACTGCATATGCCATATCTCATTTGCTTTATCTGTCTTCAGTTCATGTGTTATTCCAAACATCCTCTTTTCTAATCTCTTTTTACAGTCTTTTCTTTTTATCTCTCTTTCTCTAAAATATTTTTCCTTGGTAATCACATATATTTCTTTTATCCTTCTCCTCTTCTTCTTTCCCCTTTTACAAGTTGAGTTAAGTCATTAAGTAATTTCTCCAAAGCATGTTAAACTTTTATGCATATCTTTTGTTATTCTTTTATTCTCTTGATTTCTCTCTATCTTTCTCCTTGCCTTATCTAAAAAGTCAATCTTTATTATAAATATTTTTAAAAAGGGAAGAAATTAACAAGACTAATTAATAATATTTTTAATTTGACATTATATTCATCATTCTACACCCATATCTCTCACTCTCTCCACCACCCCTGCTCTGAAATGCAGTGGGCAAGGTGTTTTCTTATATTTCTCTAGGGCAAGACTTCTTTATAACTGCACATTTTTCATTACTGCACATTTTTCATTACTGCACTTTTTATTACTTTTCATTACTGCACATTTTTCATTACTGCACATTTTTCATTACTGCACTTTTTATTACTTTTGGTTCTTTCTATTTAGATTGTTAGTATCATTATGCATATTGTTTTTCTGATTCTCTTTGCTTCATTTTGCATCATTTAATATTAGTTTTTGTTTTCCATGCTTCATTGTATCACAGGGTTTTACATGCATTCTGTTACATTCAAACCACAAAATTTGTTTAGCCCTTCCCCAAACAATGGGCATCTATTTGATCTGAAGTACAAGAAGTGTTTCTCCAAATATTTTTGTGTCTCTAGAACTTTTCCTTTTTACTAGTAATTTTACTGTGTAATTTCTGAGTCAAAATAAAAGGAAATTGTGCCATCGTATTGACGTAATTCCAAAATATCTTTCCAGAATTGTTGTACTAATTAACATAGCCACCAAAATTACAAGAGAGTGCCTGTCAATCCTTTCAATATGGACTGCAATAATGAAAAAGAATTACCAACTTGTTAAGAAATTAATTGTAGGATCAAAATCTGTGTTTTTATATTATATGCACATATGTATTGCATTCCAACTTCTTCAGTCTTTTTTCTGGGGCAGAAACATTGTTTTTCTGACATAATCAAAATTCTGATGGTCCCATCCCTTTAATATCATCAAAGTGATCATAGTTTTCTAATGAATCCTCTATGGAGAATCCTACACCAAGTAAACAAGTTCCGTGTCGTAAAACTATGGAATACTTCAAAACAAATACAAATGCTGACATCCAGACTAAAGGGCACTAGTTTCAATCTGTTTACATGTGGAGTTAGTAACTCCTCACTAAGCTAATCCACTTCTTATTGGGGTAACTTATAGAAACAAAAATGAACTATGCTGTTTTTTCCAGGAGCATATTTTTATGAGTGACACATTTTGCCTTCAATTTTTCAGGTAGTTGTCTAAGAATACTTAATCCTACTTAAAGAAATCAATGGCTTAGGAGTGACTTCCCACTTACCCTTCAAGCAGAAATCCAATGTTCCCATCAACATTCCCTGAGTTCCAAACAGAACACAGAGAAGGGAAAGGAAAGATTCTATAGAAAACTGGACTAATCTCATTAATTCAATTCCAATTAAGTTAATAGTCTGACTTCATACAAGTCCCCACAGTTTCAGGAAATGGCCATGCCACATGTTCCAGAAACCCTACTAACAGAAACTCCCAAAAAAAATCCTCTCCCACCTTAAAATTTTTCTATTCTTATCCATATTCTACCCTTACTTCCTAGCTCAGAGGAAGAAGTGGCTCTCCTTTTAGTCAGGTCTAATCTCTCTACTTGTATCTGAATCCTGTCCTTTTCAATTTCATTATTGACCTCATTTTATTTTATTTTTTAACTTTCAGGAACTCTTTCCATTGGCCATTTTCTTACAATCCTGTTCAAGTTTCCACTAATTTCTTTTTAAAATTTTCTCTAATGCCCTCAAACTATAATACAACTTCCCTCATTCCTTTTGTCATACTTGTGAGTGTGGGGATAACTGTGGAGAGTGAGGTTAGTCTCTTCCCTCCCCTAAAATAATTAACTTACTTTTTTAGCCTGTGGAAAATCTATCCCTTCAGGAACATGTAGTCTCTTTCTCTGTTTTATGGAATTTATATCAGAAGAACATTTGTTATAATCTCAATAGCCCAAAACCCCCAATTAGGAAAATTCTTAACAAACTCTTTATTCAAGCGTGACTCTATTCCCTAACTTATTTTTTTTAAATCTCTCCCTAATACCTAGTCTCTTTTAGGCTTGAGGCAAAAATTAGGATGCAGGAAACATTTGGTAAAAATGACATGCAGAGTATGTTATGGTGTCTATTACTGGACAGATACAAGAAAAGGAAAAGTTGGAGGGAAAGCAGACCTTTGATAAGGAACTTGACTCAGTCCTTGAAGAGGTGGCTACAACTGGTAGCTTCAGCCCAATTTTCTACAATATGCCTATGAGTAGTTGGTGGACGATTTTTCAGTTTCTCTTTTCTTCTGGTACCCTAATACCATTGATTTTATCTAACTCAGATGATTAACTCCCAGGTAGACCTGAGGATGTCATCTTCCCATAGCTGATGCAGTTTATTTTTCACATGCAAGTTCTACAACTTCCATGTGTTGCAGTCTGTGTGTCATTTTAAGAACTAGGTTATCTCATTTTGGGCATTGTAAACAGTGGAAAGGAGAGGAGAGGAGAGGAGAGGAGAGGAGAGGAGAGGAGAGGAGAGGAGAGGAGAGGAGAGGAGAGGAGAGGAGAGGAGAGGAGAGGAGAGGAGAGGAGAGATGAGGGAGGAGCTGCTAATCATTCTCAGGTTATATTTGTCCTTCATTCGGACTGAGGACCATGACATCAGGTATCTGACAACTGTGTGTGTGTGTGTGGAAAGGAGGGGATGATGTGAAAGTCTTATTCAGATTGGTTCTACCCATTCAGAGGAGTCTTCAGGGCTAGTCACAGCCCACAGCAGTATTAAGTATTAAGCAGTATTAAGGGTAAATGGGGTGAATGGGAAGCCACTTCTCTCAGGTCCCCATTCATTCCCCTTTATTTCATAAACTTGCCCAAAACCTTTGTTTGGTTTTGGAGTTCCTAAGCAAGGAACTTGAACTGCTGGGAATTTGTAAGTATATAGAAGCAATCTCTAATTATTGACTTTTACACCAGGACAAATTTAAATTTGAGAAGTAAATCATGGTAAATTCTTCCCTAAGCTGTGATTGGTGAAACTTGCTATTTGAGGAAAAAGCCCAGGGAACTGTAACTGATTTTATTTTGAATTGTCTAATGGAGCAAAATAATTAATCCATAATCAAGAGTCAATAATCCATCATCTGAGAGAAAAATACTCAGAGAAAATGTGACACAGATGGGAAGTCTGCATTGGGAAAAGTTGAGAGGACAATTTTAACTTCAGTCTAAAATGAAATTTTCCTGTCTCAGTTTCCCCATTGAGTCCTTTTGCAAAGGAATGTTACCCACCTAATCCTGAGTTTGACTGCGAGGTGGAATTTATACTGCATGGGTGAAAAAATTCTAAGGATGTTTTACCCTTTCATATTTAGTAAAAATTTTGTCACTGCTTTATACTTTTATACCAATGTTCTATAATGAGAGCAAACAGTTAGTAATTTATTATTCACTTGTCATCTGCCTGCAGACATAGTCATGTGGATTATGATCCCATAAACTAAGGCTGGGATAATAAAATGTGTGTTTAAGATATGAGTTATTCAGTGTAAAAAGTATATTACTTTCTGTTTCTTAAATAACTTAGTTATTGAGTTATTCTATTAATTACTGAATTAATTACTGAATAATTAATGAACAAATCAGAAACATGTTCAATTTGTTTAAAGAGAAGAGAATTTCAGTGCAATCAATTTTCTTAGAGAGAAATAACCTATTTGTCCTAATTATTACTTAAGTATCCTCCCAACTCATTTGTTATAATTGGAGTAAGACTCAGTCTTTGGCAAATTCATTTTTGTAACTTCTGACCAAAGGGTTGAAAACATCTGCCTGTAAAAGTGTTGTTACTTTGCAATGGCATCTGATCCTTCTACAGGATTTGGAATCAGAGTGGAAGCTTGGGAAAGGAGAAAGATCAGATAACCCACTGTTTCAAATGTGAAAGGTTCTAATGGGACTCTTGCTTTCTTTCTTCGTTCCCCACCATTCTGACATCACTTCTAATTGTCCCTATGCTTGGGCCGTAATATTAAATGTGCTTGTCAGACTTTCTTGTTAGATTTTATCTCCCAGACTACAGGTCGTTGAATTAGAGGTGATAGGTGATAGCAAACAGTCAGAACCATACCACATTCCCCATTGTCCCTGGATACAGCCTGTGCTCAGTTGGAATCAAACTACTCTCCCGGACCACCTCCAGGCAAGCACATTTCTACAACCCTTTCTAGTAGAAAGCATTTTCTGAAGCTAAGACATTCACCCCTGTACCCCAAACGTGTTTGAGTCCCAATTATTTGAAGATGGAATGACGTGACTAATAGAGCAATAGAATCCCTAAAAAAAATCCTAAAACTTTCCCCAAAATTTACCTGGCCCAGATCTCTGGGTTGCACCTGAGTCATCCAGCCCATCTGAGTATAATCCTTTCAACTGTCCTTTCATTTTGGCCCTCATTATCTGTTCCTGGTCCACCTCAGTCTACTTGCCACTCCTTGATCCCTTCGAGAACTTTTCACAGTCTTTCTGTATTAAAATACCAATCTCACCAGTATTAAATTGCTCAGATTCTTAGAATCTGACCCACTTGTATTGGTGTCACAAAAGAGACAAGCTCATTAGGAATTTCACCCACCCAAGTGGTGCCTTAGTAAACTTGCTACTTGGACTGAAAGAAGGCTTGAATTGTTGCATTCTTTAAAGCAGATCCCTACATTCTTTCCTTGCATTTTGGGGTTCCTAATACCCCTTGATCACAATACTATTGTCATCAGAAATATTGATGGTGAAAATGATCCAGGGTTAAGTTTTGACAATAGATGTGTAGCAATATGACAAGGGGAGAAGGAATTCAAGTGCAGATGAAAGCACAGATTTAGTTTAGTTCAAGATTTAAAAGATGGAGAAGTGAAATCAAAGTTTTATAATGACCTGAGAAAGTAACGAAGGGTATAAGGTTTGAAGTTTGTGATGAGGACAAAGGATAGATTTTTAGGAAGCATGAGGCTGTAGTTCCAATGTGATATTCATGTTACTTACAGCAGCCATGAATATGCCCGTGCAATTCTGAATTGAGAAATACAACAGACCCTCCACATGGAAGGAAGTCAGAACCATAGCATTTATTCAGACACCAGAAAGCCAAATCCCAACACCAGAAACCCAAATCCATGCTAGCAACAAAGAAATCCATCATAGTATCCTGAAAGGCTATACACATTATCAGCCCTTCCCACAAACAGGCTGCCCTAAGTAAAATGTTCTTCTCTCACTCACAGTCAGATGCCTGCTTCCTCTGTACTTTCCAGCTCTGAGTAATCTGACGAACTTCCTCTCAGCTCAGCTCTAGCTCCACCTCTTTCTATTATACTCTTCCTGTTTCATCCATTCCTACTCCATGTAACTTGACTTATGTGACTCAAGATTTCATGTGACTTAAGCTGCTCACATGGATCACTAAATGGATGAGGAAGATCCTCCCAAAAAAAGTAAAATTATATTAACAATAAGTAAAAAAACCCCAAAAATATTGTCAATATAGAAGCACAAGGAGAGATGGAATGAGGAAGGATGTCAAAGGATTTTTTTATTCAAATAGAACACCTGGTGAATAATGATGAGATTAAAGGTGTCACCATCACAATGTACTGCTCAGGTAAGGGAAAAGGGAAGTGAATAAGCCTTTATATAGGGCCTACAATGTGCCGGGCACTGTGCTAACCCCTTTTTACAGGTATTAACTCATTTTATCCTTACAACAAAACTGTGGGGCAAGTGAAGAAACTGAGATGAGAAAAGGTTCAGTGACTTGTCCAAGGTCACATAGATTAGAAATATCTAAGGCTGGATTTGACCTCAGATCTTCCTAACTCCAGGCCTACTACTCTCTCCACTACCTTACCAACTGCTTCTGGTAGAGTGAAGTAAAACTTGGGATTTGAAAAGATTCAGTATTTGAGGGGTCAGGGAATTTGGAGTTGTAGCAATATGGATGTTGAGGTCTTCCAATATAAAGACAAAATGGAAGGACAGGAGAAGGAAGGATGAAAGGAAATAACCAAGGAAGGAAGAAAGGAAGGAAGCCTAATATATTAAAATAGTGACTTTAAACTAAAGAAAATAAGGGATGAAAACTAAAAAGAAGACAGGTTTTAACAAAAATAAAAATGGATGAAGTAGTGGAATATATGTCTTTCAGATAAAGGTCTTGATGCAAAAAAAAATGCAAAGTTGATATGTAATAATGGGAAGCCACTGGAAGGTTTCAAAATAAGAGCATTTCTGAAAAATCAGAATCTATTAGTTAAAAAATCATTTTAAAAGACCCTAGACCAATCCATATCACATATCAGTGGGATGGAGCTGGGGCAAAGTGGAGAGGAAAATTTTCATTCCAATTGACAAGTCCCTAATTTGAATAAGATTTCATAGGAAAGTCACAACTACTTTTAATTATTAGTGTCAGAGTTAGCTGATAGCGGAAGTACTTTTGTCTTCTCCTAATCACCTAAAAAACGTTTAAAGAAGCTAATACTACAGTGACTGGTAGGTTTGACTGCGTAATGATCTCCATTTCTCATTGTTTACACAATATAGGGGTTTCCTTGCAGTGAATCCAATTACCGCTCACCAAACTACTGCAAGCATCTCTCCTGTGTATTTTATTCACAGATGATTATTGTTTTCATGACACCTCGTTATTTTCTTTTCCAGATTAAAAAATCTGATCATTAAAATAAAAATAAGAAAAAAATTCTTCAATGACTTTTAAAAGTCCTTCTTGCCAACTCTCTGTCCCAAGGGCTGAAGAGCAGATTGCAAAATTTCATTCCCAGGAGGGACATGGAGGGAAGAATTCCAATTTGCAAAAAAACGCAAAAAACACAACATGTCCCTTGGACTAGAGAGAGTTTTCCCCACAACCACACTCTCCCTACTTCGTGAAGGTAACATATGTGAGTACTTATGGGAGGAATATATAGATGCATCTAAGCATTCTCAAGGCAGCAGGAAAGTGCCTGTCCCCCCAAAAAACTCACTTTGCCACACTCGTAAAGCTCTGTCTTGCCCCTAAAGGACAGAATGTTTGTTGACATGTTTTGTCAGCAAAATCCATTCAAATTATCTTTCCTAGCACTTGAGAGATTTTGGTCTTTAATGCTCCAGGGATTTTGGAATAACATTGCTCTCCACAGAATTCCAGGTATGTGTTCTAGTTTACTCCCTAGCTTTTAGTTACTCTAACTTCAGTTTACTCTACAGTAACTGTTGCTCTCCATTCTTTTTATTCTTTTAGCCTCCTGCAATGCTTTTGTAAAGATGATCGTTGCAGAACAGCTGGTGGTGACTTTGTCCTGCCATATTTTCAGATTCTATAGGGTTCTCAGTGATGTTGCTGAACCTACTGCAGAGGTCAGGTGTGACATCTGCCTCAATCAATTATTATTCATGCAAAAAATTATTAAGTGTCTACTATGTGCCAAGCACTATGCTAAGTACTAGAAATAAAAAGATAGTCCCTGTCTGAGTATCCTGAACTACAAATGATTTAAAGATCTGAGACCTAACAGCAAACATAGTCAATCATTCAATCTATCAATAAACATTTATTAAATACTATGTTACAGGTACTGTGCTAAATTCTGGGTCACAAAAAAAATCCCTGACACTAAAAAGCTTACATTCAAGTGAAAGAGGGAACACATACATGAATAGAGCTACACCAAATACATCGCAAAGTAGATAGAATGTAATACCAAAGTGGAAGGCAATAATAGCAGGGGGCTGGAGAAGGCTTCCTGCTGAAGGTAGCATTAGATCTGAATCTTGGAGGAATCCTGGGATTCAAATAAGAAAAGGTGAGGTAGGAGAGCATTCAAGAATGGAATATAGCCATTGAACTGATATGGATACAGTAAATGTAGCATCATGTGTGAGGAATAACAAATAGGCTGGTATGGTTAGACCAGAAAAGTACCTAGGTGGGAGTAAGAAGATAAGAAGAGGTAGGTTTGAAAAATCTTGAAATGCCCAAAGGAGTTTATATGTGTTCCTAGAAGTAATAGGGAGCGATTGGAGTCTTGAGGGTGACATGATTTAAGAAAAATCACTTTGGCTTCTGGACAGAGAATGGATTGGAGAGGGGGAAAGATCTGGGGTCAGGAAACTAATTAAGGGCCTATTTCAATGGGCTAAGTGAGAAGAGATGAGGGCCTGAATCAGGAGAGTAGCTATGTAAAGATTTTATGGACTTCTGGAATATCTTATTCCACGCCCTTCGATCCCTTAATGTAGAAGCTGCTAGATCTTGTGTTATCCTGATTACATTTCCACAATACTGGAATTGTTTCTTTCTAGCTGCTTGCAATATTTTCTCCTTGACCTGGGAATTCTGGAAATCGGCCACAATGTTCCTAGGAGTTTCTCTTTTTGGATCTCTTTCAGGCAGTGATCGATGGATTCCTTCAATACTTATTTTGCCCTCTGGTTCTAGAATATCAGGGCAGTTTTCCTTGATAATTTCATGGAAGGTGATGTGTAGGCTCTTTTTTTGATCATGGCTTTCAGGTATTCACATAATTTTTAAATTGTCTCTGCTGGATCTATTTTCCAGGCCATTTGTTTTTCCAATGAGATATTTCACATTCTCTTCCATTTTTTCAATCTTTTGGTTTTGTTTTATGATTTATTGGTTTCTCAGAAAGTCATTAGCCTCCATCTGTTCCATTCTAATTTTGAGAGAACTATTTTCTTCAGTGAGCTTTTGAACCTTTTTTTCCATGTGGCTAATTCTGCTTTTGAAAGCATTCTTCTCCTCATTGGCTTTTTGAACCTCTTTTGCCAATTGAGTGAGCCTATTTTTCAAGGTGTTATTTTCTTCAGCATTTTTTGGGTCTCCTTTAGCAAGGTATTGACCCATTTTTCATGCTTTTCTTTCATCACTCTCATTTCTCTTCCCATTTTTTCCTCCACCTGTCTAACTTGATTTTCAAAATCCTTTTTGAGCTCTTCCATGGCCTATGCCCACTGCATATTCCCCTTGGATGTCTGGGATACAGAGGCCCTGACCTCCACTTCTTTCCCTGATGGTAAGAGTTGTTCCTCGTCATCAGAAATGAAAGGTGGGAACATCTGTCCTCTAAGAAAGTAGCTTTCTGTTGTCTTATTTTTCTTCCCTTTTCTGGGCATTTTCCCAGCCAGTTACTTGACTTCTGAGATTCCTGTCTACCCCCACCTAGATCCATCCAGCTAGTGCTTGGGGTCTGAGAATCAAATGCTGCTCCCCAGCCTCAGGGCTTTCAGTGGTGGATGTGGCTGCTATTCAATGTGAGCTTAAGTTCTGGTTCTTGGGTTGGGTCAGGGCCACCTCCCAGGCTCAGTTCCCTCAGGGGGTTTATGTAGAGACCTTCAGTAATGGTCCTGAGCTACTGTCTCCTCCGGGAGTCCTAGGCCACCGCTCCCACTGCCTTCTGAGGGGCCCCTGAGCCACGGAGACACCCCACTACCCTCTCGGCCAGCCCAGAAATCTCTCTCACTGACTTGTGCGCCTGTGGGTGGAGGGACCTTCGCAGCCTCTGGAGGTTCTGTCCCTGAAGCCTGCTCGGGTCCGCTCCTCTTGGGCCGCTTGGTCAGTGCAGCGCTGGGTGAGCTCTGCTGTCTGGTGTGTGATGGACCTTTGGAGTCGGTTTTTCAGGGCTCTCTGCAATGGAAATCTCCTCCACTGCATTGGTGCATGGCTTGCTCTGCTCCAGAATTTGTGGGGAGTTCTTTTTACAGGAAATTTATGGGCTCTATATTTGGAGCTAGTATACATGAGTCTTTCTACTCCACCATCTTGGCTCCTCCCCCCCATCCTCATTTTATAGGTGAGGAAATTGAGGCAAAGAGTAGTTAAGGGACTTAGTCAAGGTAAAACAGCTAGAAAGTACAAGAAGTCAGATTTCAACTCAGGTCTTCTTGACTGGAAGCTAGGTATTCTATCCACTATGACATGAAACTGTCCACTTAATCTGGGCTAGTATATTGTGATGAACAGAAACCATTCTTTCACTATCTTGAAAGCCATGCTTACTTATAAATTCAAATAGAGCCCTGAGGCACAAATTACATATTGTCCAAGAAAAAATGTTTTATTAAGCGACTACATGGTACAATGGAAACACACAGGATTTCAAGTCAGATGTTTCATTGTTAAGTGATGTGTGATTCTTTGTGATCACATGAAACATAGCACACCAATACTGTCCATGAGGTTTTCTTGGCAAAAATATTGGAGTAGTTTGTCATTTCCTTCTCAGGTGGATTAAGGAAAACAGAGGTTAAGTGACTTTTTCACGTTCACATATTCACCAAGTGTCTGAGGCTGGATTTGAACTCAGCCCTTCTTAACTTCAGACCCAGCACCCTATCCCCTCTGCCACATAGCTGCCTGCAAGGCAGAAGTAGGTTCAAATCCCATTTCCGTCACTGGTAACCTTAATGAACCTATTAAAATATTAGCTAAAGATTAAGAGTTTGAGACGACTTCTAAGGACCCATCCCACTCTAAATCTATGATCCTATTATGTATGTAGAAATTGGCAAAGAAACCCTTGTCATTTCTATGGCTTCATCTTTAAATGTACACCGCCATTTAGTCTGCATAGGACAGGATGAATTGGCACCCATAATTATGTCACCCTATATGTAGTACTAGAGCCTTATAAGCTGTATGTCGATATGCTTATTTATAAGCTTGAAAGAATAATTTTAAATGCAAATTCTCTGATTCATAATCACAACAGAACCCTAATTGCGAAGTTTATTCTTCCCTTATAAGAAGACGGTTCTTACATACTTTGTCATGATGATTAATTTGCACCATTAACCAGGAAGGATCCCAGATTGCCCGATGCCTTAAGTGGATGTAGAGTGGTGGTTAGCAGAGAAACTCCCTGAGAATCCCAAGTTGTCATAATGACGACCCACTGTACAAAAACTGCCTTTTATGTGGAAACCATGTTGTTATCACAGAAAGTAATCATGACACTAGCCTAGCCATAATATAAACAGCACACTCATAAAGTATTCCTATACAATTATTGACTAGAATTTATGTCCAAAACCAGGAAAAGATTGTAAGCCATGAAAGACTACTCAACAAAATTCATCAAAAGTATCTCCTTTGCCACAGAGCGATGCAGAACCTTAGCTGCCTAGGATCTGTATTGACTTTCCAGGATCATTTCATAGGAAGAACTTCATAATGATAGTAAACTTCTCAAAATATCATGAAGTATTCCTAAGTCTAATTCAGACTTCTGCTAGTACAATCTCAGTTCTCAATGAGTTATTTTCAACCCATAGATTTGATTGAGAGAACTTATTAATTCTGACAATGGAACTACATTGACCTATGTTGACTTTCAATTTGGGGGCAGAATCCTCATCTGTCCAGTGACTATGGTGAATTATTGCTCTTCAAGAAACAATTAGACTACAAACATGGCAGAAAAATTACAAAAGATGCTCTTAAATAGACTGTTGAAAATGGACTATTAAGATCTGCCTGGTTCTACATTGCTTATCATCTCACGCCACATTCAACAAATGAGTCAGTCACTGGATTATTAATAAAATTATGCCTCCACACTCACTTTACACTCAACTGTGCCTCATAAAGGACTTACAATAACATCATTTGGATGCTGTTTTCTCTCTACCCTTAGAGACAACATGCTATGGTTGAAAAAGTGTTGTATTTTCAGAAAAGTCTTCAGCATATATCCTTCCTCTATTACTTAATCTGTATGCAACTTTGCATGGTATTTTACATTCTAGACTTTAGTTTTCTCATTTTAAAAATGAATGTTGCTTTAAATGATCTGTAAGGTCTCTTACACCTTGAAATCTGTGAAGTACAATGCTATTCGTTACTCAACCATCTGTTTCCCACACCAAGAGTTAGTATTTCCTAGAAATTATAGTGTGGAACAAGATGGGTTCCTGCTATTGTTGTTTGTCCTTCGTTCTCAAAGAAGACCAATGACATCACAGGGTGATGTCTTTACTCTTTGGTGAATTGGATTTAAATGAGACAGAGCTGCACAAAACCCTCAGTCTCACCCTCTCTTCCAGAGTCATTGAAGTATACTGGCAAGGTAAAGGTCAGGACAACTGCCACTGTCCCAGGATGCAGTGAATAACCTTGATGTCTTTGAGGTCTGGCCATGGTCTCACGGCTGCTTTGACAAATTATTCTCAGCAGCCCATTGCACCAAGGTAACTCTTCACATGCTGAGTGTGGACATCCCCCTAACTCACCAATGGATTTAAGACATCTTGGTTACCCTCAACCTGGTTAAACCCATCTGTCAAGACAATTTATTGGGAAGTGGCCACTGCATGCTACACCTTCTGGGAGCTACAGGTGAGAGCAGAGTTCCAGAAGGACACCAGAGGTGAATGAGCAGCCCTGAAAAGCAAATCCCCACACCAGAGCTGCTAGTCCTCCTTGAATACCCATACAGTCTGTTCCTGTGAGGTCACAGAATTTTTGTTATCCAAGGTTCAGTGTGTAGATTACCATGAATATCAAGTGTGAAAAACATTTCTCTCAGGATACTTGGACAAAAGAAGTCTTATTACAAGAATATTTCATACAATCAAACTCAAATAAGAATGGCTCCTTGATGCTATGTATTGATTTGGAAATTAACAAAATATTTTATTGTTCTGTATTTTAATTTAATTTGCTAAATGTCCCAAGTACATTTTAATACAATTAAAACCTCCCTCAGAAATTTGGGGATCTTTTAAGTTTTACACCTCTTGTGTAAATGATGAGTTCATAGAACTATAGATTTTAGAGCAAGTGAGAACTTCAGTGATTGTCAATCTAATTAATGTTTCCCTCCACCAGTTTTATAGTCGGGGATGGTGAGAACCCAAGAAGTGACTTGATTTACTTAAAGTCACATAAGTAACTAGCAATGTCATTATGTGAATCTTGATTTTCTAGCTTCTAATTCCTGGCTCTTTCTGCTATGCCAGGATTTTTAGGAAAGATTCCTAACCTGGGATCCATGTATTGTTATATGCAATTTTCCCACTGAGGAAGGATCTTTACCAGACTGCTAAAGGGATCCATTAAAAAAAAATTAAGGACCACTGAACTACCACTGTGCAATCTAGCTGCTGTACTAAAATCATGGCATCAAGAGCCCAACAGTTATTAAGAAAATTTCATGGAATTCAATGAAAGTAAAAAAAAAGGCAACCAATTTAATTAAAGGCAAATAATCATTTTTTTCCTTAAAAACAGGAGCTTTTATTCCTTTTTCTTCCTTTTTCTGAGTCATATAAATGGTTTTTTAGGTCTTCCTTCAACTTTGTCTTCACACTCATGTTATTTATCTGTTTCTCTTCTCTTCCCTTTTCTCCTCTCCTCTCCTCTCCTCTCCTCTCCTCTCCTCTCCTCTCCTCTCCTGTTCTCTCCTCTTCTTTTCTCTCCTTTCCAGAATCAATCAGTTCAGAAAACATTTTCTCCAGATGGAATAGAAAGCATTTCATACCTTGTGCTTCCATCGTGTGGTCATACCGCATTATTACACCTTTCTTAGTATTTTTGACTTTTTTCCCCTTTCTCACAAATGAGTAAAATATGTTTCCTCACTGCTATACTCTATCTACTTCTAAATGTCCTATGTGTGTATGGGGAGAGGGTACATTGGGGGCAGAAAAGAGAAATGAAAGGTGAGCAAACTCAGGTCCAGTGTGAGAAAGCATAGCAAACAATCCTTAATCCTGACTTCAAATTGAAATAAGATTTCTTGAGGACATAGAGAAAAGGGAGTAGATGGCACAGTCCACGGGATGTTGGACTTGGAATCAGGAAGATCTGTATTCAAATTCTGTCTCATACCCTTAGGATAGCTATGTAATCCTGGACAAGTCAGTTAATCTATCAGTCTCAATTTCCTTATCCGAAAAATGAGGAAAATAATAGCACTTACATCCCAGGCTTATTGAGGGGATCAAATGAGATAATATTTGTAAGGTGCTTCACAAACCTTTAAAGTACTATGTAAATTCTAGTCATTATTATTATATACCCAAATGGTTGTGCAACTTGACACTAGCCTGATTATTTTACTGCTGGTGAAGTACCAAGTAAAGATTAAAACATTCAGTCACACATTAAAAGGTTTGAGCTATGTGACAATTATAGCATCAATATCATATATTACGATAATTCTCACAGTGTTTGAAAATGCAACAGGTGTAGTCCCCCTTTGGTATGTCCAAGAAGATGGATACAGAGTAGTCAGGCTGGAAATCCCCTTGTTGACTCCCAGGGAATTGGCACGTATCCTTTACTGATATGGAAGAAGACAGAATATGCACTTCACGGATAAGATGTAGAAGCTGCTGCCAGGATGGACAGGTATAACTGAATCTGAGAGGAGAGCTCTGAGGAACCCTGGAGGGAGAGTGTCAGTCAAGAGACCCTTAATGATGGACAGTTTGAATTCCAATTATGCACAAGAAATATAAATCATTTGTTGAACTGCTGAGATTACTAAGACTAGTGCTGGTGAAGCTTCACTTCTCTCTTCCATTTTCCCTCTCCTTTCTTTCATTTGTTCCCCAAATCCCCATTTTTAGGACTTTATCCTTTTGTCCTTTAGATATCATCAGTTTCATACTTCTTGCTGATTTATGTCTATTCCTGTACAAACGTCATCAATAACACAAGAGGGGAAGTTTAGGGATCTGAGCAGTGCTCAGAAGGAGAGAGAAATATATTGCAACAGTGACATATTTCACCAGATAAATTCTGTGACTAGGGTCTCAAGCTATAGAAAAAGAACTCTTTAGTCTTTTTTTAATGACTTCTCAGAGAAGAGTGAAGAATTTGGAAACCAAGATCTTTCTAGGTAATGAACCACACATCTGTGTAATAGTGATAAGAACACTTATACATGTTATCTCATTGGATCTCTGCAACAACCTTGTAAGTTACATAATAAAACTACTATTCTCCCCATTTCACAGATCAGGAAACTAAGTTTTTAATGAGTTAAATCACTTGCCAAGGTTTAGCAAGTGGCACAGTCAAATCAACAACTCAAGTTATCTTACTCAAAGTCAGCAATATAACCTAAGAAGAAAAATATTTAGATATTTCTGGGAGTTATAATCGATTTTATAGGAAAATTAATATGTATGTTTTATATACTACATATCTTAGGGAACTGTTTTATTCCCCTTAGGTAATGTTTTTATTCCCCTTTTGATGTTGTTCAGTTGTGTCTGACTGTGTCTGGCAAAGATACTGGAGTGATTTTCCATTTCTTTCTCCAGATCATCTTACAGATGAGGAAACAAGAGTTAAATGACTTGCCCAGGGTTACACAGATAAGTGTCTGAGGCCAGATTTGAAACCAGGCAAGTGAACATTCTTCATTTCAAGACCAGTGCTCTATCCAGTTTACCACCTACTTAGCAAATATTGATTATACATTTCATCATAGATATTCTGAACTCTGTCCTCTCCATCCAAGGTTGAGGTTATATTCCTTGAAACAAACAATAAAATGAGATTAAAATTAACAGAAAAAAAAAGAAAGAGACCATTGTTATTACCAATTTAATCAACTCAGAAAGTACAGAATTAATTGTCTTTCCAGTAAACTATTAATTTCTATTAAGAGAGTTCGACTCTATGTGCTATATTTTAAGAATTCCCTAAAAATTGAGCTCCTTTACAATGACTATAATGAGTTAGAATGAAAGAGATATCTTGATGGCATCATTGACAGATGTCTCACTCATTGTCCTAAGAGCTATTAGTAGGTATTCTGTTAGATTATTCTGTAGACTATGACTTCATCTTGAGTTTCATGCAGTTGTCCACTCAGAAATTCTTTTCCACTAAAGATATTAGACAATTTCCTCCCTTTAATGGGGATAAAACTAATATGGCAATCTGGTCTCTAACATTCAAGCATCTGCTTTGAGAGAAAAATAGAGTTATTACTCACAAAACTGGAAGAAATTAACTTCTCTTCAGATGATTACTCAAATCAGATTCTCCCTTAACATGTAGGACAAGGCTTCTTAACGTTTTTCTGTGTTATAGTCTCATTTGGAGTTTGGATAAGGCTGAAGATACTTTCTCAGAAGAGTATGTTTAAATGTGTAAAACACAATTTGTAGGATCATAAAGGAAAATCATTACAATGAATTTCATTATATGAATTTTTTTATATAAATTTATTTATTTGACTTTTTACATTCATTTTCACAAAATTTTGGGTTCCAAATTTTCTCCTCATTTGTCCTTTGTGCCCACCCCAATACATCGAGCATTCTAATTTTCCCTATCACCAATCTGCCCTCTCTTCCATCATCCCTCCCTTCCCTTGTCCCCATCTTCTCTTTTGTCCTGTAGGGACAGATAACTTTCTATTCCCCATTACATGTATTTCTTATTTCCTAGTAGCAAAAACAATACTCAACACTTGTTCCTAAAACTTTGAGTTCCAAATTCTCCCCATCCCTCCCTCCCCACACATTCCCTTGGGGAAGGCAGGCAATTCAATATAGGCCATATCTGTGTAGTTTTGCAAATGACTTCCATAACAGTCGTGTTGTGTAAGACTAACTATATTTCCCTCCATCCTATCCCTGCCCCCCATTGTTTTTATTCTCTCTTTGGATCTTGTCCCTCCCCAAGAGTGTTGACTTCAAATTGCTCCCTCCTCCCATTGCCCTCCCTTCAATCATCCCCCCCACCTTGCTTATCCCCTTCTCCCCCACTTTCCTGTATTGTAAGATAGGTTTTCATACCAAAATGAGTGGGCATTTTATTCCTTCCTTTAGTCGAATATGATGAGAGTAAACTTCATATTTTTCTCTCAGCTCTCCTTTCTTTCCATCCACTAAAAAGTCTCCTGCCTGCCTCTTCTATGAGAGATAATTTGCCCCATTCCATTTCTCCTTCTCTCCTCCCAATACATTTCTCTCTCACTGTTTACCTTCATTTTTTTAAGATATGATCCCATTCTATTCAATTCATTCTGTGCTCTCTGTCTCTGTGTGCATGTGTGTATGTGCGCACATGTGCAGGTGTGTGTGTCTGTATGTGTGTTTATGTGTAATCCCACCAACTACTCAGATACTGAAAACTTTCAAGAGTTAAAAATATTGTCTTTCATGTAGGAATGCGAACAGTTCAACTTCAGTAAGTCCCTTTTGACTTCTCTTTGCTGTTTACCTATTCATACTTCTCTTCATTCTTGTGTTTGAAAGTCAAATTTTCTTTTCAGCTCTGGTCTTTTAATCAAGAATGTTTGAAAGTCATTTATTTCATTGAAAGATCATATTTTCCCCTGAAGTATTATATTCAGTTTTGCTGGGTAGGTGATTCTTGGTTTGAGTCCTAGTTCCTTTGACTTTTGGAATATCCTATTCCACGCCCTTCAGTCCCTTAATGTAGAAGCTGCTAGATCTTGTGTTATCCTGATTGTATTTCCACAATACTGGAATTGTTTCTTTCTAGCTGCTTGCAATATTTTCTCCTTGACCTGGGAGTTCTGGAATTTGGCCACAATGTTCCTAGGAGTTTCTCTTTTTGGGTCTCTTTCAGGTGGTGATCAGTGGGTTCTTTGAATACTTATTTTGCCCTCTGGTTCTAGAATATCAGGGCAGTTTTCCTTGAAAATTTCATGAAAGATGATGTCTAGGATCTTTTTTGATCATGGCTTTCAGGCAGTTCCCATAATTTTTAAATTATCTCTCCTGGATCTATTTTCCAGGTCAGTTGTTTTTCCAATGAGATATTTCGCTTTTTTTCATTCCATTTTCCATTCCATTTATTCCATTCCAATATTCCATTTTTTCATTCTTTGGCTTTGTTTTGTGATTTCTTGGTTTCTCATAAAGTCATTAGCCTCCATCTGTTCCATTCTAATTTTGAGAGAACTATTTTCTTCAATGAGCATTTGAACCTCTTTTCCCATTTGGCTAATTCTGCTTTTGAAAGCATTCTTCTCCTCATTGGCTTTTTGAACCTCTTTTGCCAATTGAATTAGCCTATTTTTCAAGGCATTATTTCTCCAGCACTTTTTGGGGTCTCCTTTAGCAAGGTATTTACCTGTTTTTCATGCTTTTCTTGCATCTCTCTCATTTTCTTCCCAGTTTTTCCTCCACCCATCTAACTTGATTTTCAAAATCTCTTTTCAGCTCTTCCATGGCCTGAGCCCATTGAATATCTATTTCGAATGTTTGAGATACAGAGGCCTTGACTTCTATTTCTTTACCTGGTGGTAAGCATTGTTCTTCCTCATCAGAAAGGAAGGGGCAATATATGTTCACCATGAAAGTAACCTTCTATGGTCTTATGTTTTTTTTCCCTTTTCTGGGCATTTTCCCAGCCAGTTACTTGACTTCTGAGATTCCTTTCCACACTCACCTCACCTCTATATTCACCCAGCTAGTGCTTGTGGTCTGAGATTCAAATGCTGCTTCCCAGCCTCAGAACTTTCAGCAGGAGGCAGGGCTGCTATTCAGTGTGAGATTAAGTTCAGGTGTCCAGGGGGGGCAGGGCCACCACACAGGGCTCAGTTCCCTCAGGGGGTTTATGTGGACACCTTTAACAATGGATCTGAGCTTCTGTCTACTTTGGGAGTCCCTGTCTTCTGCTGCCTCTGCTGCCTCCTGAGGGGGTCTGAGTAATGGAGACACCCTGCTCCCCTCTTGGCCAGTTCAGAAGGCTCTCTCACTGGCCTGTAATGCCTGTGGGTTAGGGGATCTTTGCGGCCACCAAAGATTCTGTCCATGAAGCCTGGTCAGATCTGGCCTTCTCGGTGCCGCATGGCCAAGGCATGGTTGGGCTCTGATCTGGGTCCAGTGTGCGATGGACCTTTGGTGTCAGTTTTTCAGGGCTCTCTGGAACAGAAATCTCCTCCACTCTGTCGATGTGTGGCTCCCACTGCTCCAAAATTTGTTGGGAGTTCTTTTTACAGGTAATTTGTGGGCTGTGGGTTCGGAGCTAGCATAGGTGAATCTTTCTATTCCACCATCTTGCCTCCTCCCCCCTATGAAATATTTTTTAAAAAAGAACCAATTCATGAATTTCAGATTTAAAACGTCTGATATAGAGGATATCACTCTTTTTATTTTTATTTTTGCTATATCCCTGGAAAGACCAGTATTTCATGTATTTCTATACAGCTAGATTTGATAGGTACTGAAAAAAGGGACCTTCCTCTTCTCCTTCCTCAAATCACCTTCACTATGAGTTATTGAGTTGTCATTAGTCATGTCTTACTCTTTATGACTCAAAGAAATTGAGGTAAATAGGGTTACAGGATTTGCCCAGGGTCACACAACTAGTTACTGACTGAGGCTAAATTTGATCTCAGGAAGATGAGCCTTTCTGAATCCAGCCCCAGCATTCTGTACTATATCACTGCTCTTCCCTATCAGTTAACTCGCCAGTAGTTCCAGCATTAGAGATTTATTAATTTGGGCTAAGGTATTGCCTCCAGTAATCTGCTGTTAAATTGCCAGAGGAATGTCTAACACCTCACACATTCAGTCCTTAACAATCACTGAAGCCTCGCTGTAAATAAGTTTATGACTTATCTACTAAGTCACTAAAGAAATGGAAGAAAGGACAAGAATGTTTTGTTGGGAGATAGAAATTCATCTTGAGCTTTGTCTACTGCCCTGGAGGACAAGAATGGATGAAATGCTGATGTATATATGGAGACCAAATAGAAAGAATTTGAAGCTTCCAGAGAGGAGCACAATGGTATTAAGTAACTAGAAAAGAGATCCCAGGAAAAGAGTAAAAAAGGCCCTGAAAACAAACTTTGCCAAGTTTTGTTTCTCTAGAAAAGAGTTGACAGACAAAAAAAAATCAGAGACCCTTTTATACTCAGAGATTATGAAAGCCAGTGAAACACTTAAAATTCAGCTACTCCAGGACTTCTTAAACTTTTTGGGGTTGTGGATATTTGAATCTCTGTGATGAAACCTATAGACCCTTTCCCTTAATAACATTTTAAACTAATTAAAGGATATGCTAAGTTCCAGTTAGAGGTTAGTGAAAATAAAGATGGACTTTTTTCCACCCAAACTCATGGAACCCTTGAAATATTTTCAAGAGACCTAAAGGAATCTTTTTTTTTTTTTTTTTTTTTTTTTTTGTCAACTGCCCCTATCATTTATGGCATATTTTTTTTAATATTTCTTTTAATGTTCTACAATCACTTCCTTAAAAAATTAAGATTTTATTCCTCCCCACACCTTCCCCCCACTACCCCCCTCCCTCCCTGCAACAACATACAATTCTGTATAAGTTCTACATATACTTTCCTATTGAGCACATTTTCACTATAGTCATGCTATGTAGTCGCACTAAAATAAATGGAAAAAATCATATAACAAATCAAAACATAATACACTGAAACCTACAAACACACAACATGATCTGCTACATTCTGTGAATGACTTACATATTTCTTTCTCTGTGTGGAAGGCCTTTTGCCTTAGAAAACCATCATTGGGAATCTTTTAGAGAGACAAAACAAAGGTTGACTTCTGAAGTTTCCAAGGAGCCACTCAGAAGCAACATGAGCCAAAAAATATTTGTGAATTTTGAAGATGGAGCCAAGGTGGCAGAGGAAAGAAAATACTCAGTTAAGCTCTCCCAACATTCCCCTCCAAATAATTTTAAAATCAAATTGAATTCTGAAGTGGTGGTCATCTAAAGGTTAAAATGAGACACTCTTCCAGCCCAAGACAATGCAGGAGATTGGAAAGAGAAATCTGTGACACAGAGGAGAAAGCTACCCAGAGCCCTCATAGATGAAACACCAGTGGTGAGATTAGTCAGTGATAAGTGAAGCAGCAGGAACTTCAGGAATTCTCAAGCCAGACATGGCAACAGGTCCTGGAACCTGATCAGAAAGAGGTTACAGGAGAACCCTATAGTGGGAGCAGACACAGGAGGAGATGTTGTTTGAAAACTCCATTTTCTGTACTCACCTCTGAATCACAGTTCAAGGGCAGAAAGGGGCCTTTTCAGTCCAGGAGTAGAAGCCCTGAGAAATAGCATCACTTCTGACCACAATAGATCAGAGGCCCTGAACTACAGTATTGTTTCTGGTCCCAGGAGAGAAGGGTCCCTGAGGAGCAGTATCAATTGAATTTCCAAGTGAGCAAGGGATGAAGACCTAGGTAAAGACCAAAGTACTGACCAGGAGAGAAAGGACCACACCACTCCCCAGATCGTTTCCTTTGGAAACACTGAAAACTTTCAAACCCCCACAGCTAGGTATGAAAACAGTAATGAAAGAAAATCTGATGTTTGAGGCATTGACATTCCTCATACCTCTGGGAATAGAGTCCAACATTAATACAAAGTTCCAAGTCAAGAACCAGGGTTGTAAATTGAGCAAATAATGAGAATAACAGCAACAAAAACAACAAAATAGTCTGACCATAAAAACTGCAATGGTGACAAGGAAGATCAAGACACAAACTCAGAAGAGACAATGAAGTCAAAACAGCTACAAGTAAAGCCTCAAAAAATTTGAATTAAATACAAGCCCGAGAATAATTTCTAAAAGAACTGAAAAAAATTTTTTTTTAAATCAAATAAGATTGATAGAAAAACATTAGGTAAAGAAAATAAAACAAAGGAAGAAACTGATGAAAAGACAACAGCATGGCAAGAAGGTCAAGATGACTCAGTGAATAGAGCACTGGAGTTGGAATGAGGAAGAAATGAGTTCAAATCAACTTCAGGAACTTCCCAGCTACGTAACCTTGGGCAAGTCACATAACCTCTGCTTTCCACTGGAGAAAGAAATGGAAAGCAACTCCACCATCTTTGCCAAGAAAATCATGTGGACAAAGGTCCACAAGGTCACTAAGAGTCAAACATGATCAAAATAACTGAACAACAAAAAAAAAGAACAAAAAAAATGCCTATGAAAATACCTTAACAGAACTGGCCAAATGGAAAAAAAAGAAGTACAAAAGCTCACTGAGAAAATTCGTCCTTAAAAATTAGAATTGAGCAAGAGGAAGCTGATGATTCCATGGGACTTCAAGAAACATAAAACGAAGTCAAAAGAGTCAAAAAGTAGAAGCAGATGTAAAATGCCTCATTGGGAAAACAAATGACTTGGAAAATGGTTTTCGGTGTGATAATTTAAAATTATGGAATACTTGAAAAAATGATCGAATAAAATGCCCAGACATCATATTTGAAGAAATCATCATGGAAATTTGTGATGATGCCTTATATCCTTGAACCAGAGCACAAAATAGAAATTGAAAGACACAATCTATCTTAAAGAGGTCCCAAAATTAAAACGCCCAGGAATATAATACCATTCAGCATAAAGACATTACTAATGTTATAATATCCTTGTGTAGCTGCACCTTCATGTTCCTATTTAGCCATTTCCTTTGTGTGTAACTCTTCATGACCCCATTTTGGGTTTTCGTGGCAGAGATATTAGAGTCGGTTGCCATTTCCTTCTCTAGGTCATTTTGCTTATGAGATAACTGAAGAAAACAGGGTTAAAAAATTTTTCCAGGGTCCCATAGCTAGTAAAATGTGTGAACCAGATTTGAACTTAGGAAGATGAGTTTTCCTGACTCAAGACTACACTATATCCACTGAATCACCCAGGTACTCGTATCTATATCTACTTATCTATAACAGTAAGTACCAAATAAGTACTTCTGAGCAAGTCATATTCACTGTGTATGAATTATATAAGCCAAAGAAGCTTCTTTCCCATGACTGATAACCTTGCCCACTCGGATGGTTTCCAGGGGCCTTAGTAGTTTTAGAAAATAAAGGGAATTGGCATAGACCCCATGCGTGCCAATCCCCAAGCATACAGGAGGACTGTTTTCAATGGCCATAACCAGTCTAAATAAAGTTTTTACTCCATTCCTTTTTTCCCACACACAGTAATCAATTTTATGTTCAGCATTAAAGCAGTAACTTCAAAAACTTAGTTAACAATCTTACAACGTTTACAAATGGTAACCAAATTGTTTTAGCTGCAATTTCTTTAACAGGCAAGGATGAAAATATCTGGTTTTCTAAATGACAGTTACAAAACATGAAATTACAATTGTAAAACATTATAAAACATTATATAGCAGGACTGTAAAATTTAAAAGAACATAATTGATTTTGCACCATCTCTCCAACATCTTTTAGTTCCAACAAATTTCAGATAAAAAATTTCTTTCTCTAAGACCAATTCTAGATTACAATTGCTATTTATCATTTACAATACAAGACAATTTTGCTACAATTTAGAAACACAATATAAAACAAACAATGAACTTTAGGTGTCATTAATTACATTTATAAACCATTATATGTAAAAATTATTAATAGAAGTTTGGGCTTATTAAATGTAGAGGCTGGTTTGCTTGTGATCATGTACTGCTGAGGCTCATCCCATACCGTCAGGGGGGATAACTTAAATTTGCTACTATTCTTTAGCGCTCTCTCCCCTAGATCTAATCTGGGATGAGAAGAGTTAACAGAATCTACTAAAATGCTTTTAGCTGTCCTAATTATTCACTGCAGCCCTACCTTGATGGTCAGAGTTGGGCTATAGGTTAAAAAGATATTAATGGTTCTGACTTTTACTTAAGTAAACTTCACTTCTGTGTCCACTCCTTAAAAACTTCATTAAAGAGAAAACTATGAATCTATTACTTCCTGAAGTGTGGGAAACTCTGACACAAGATCCAGTGGCTCTTAGTCCCCTCCTTTCTATTGAGGAGTTCCAAGCTTTATCTCTTATGTAGCTTCTATTTTTTTTCAGATCTATGCATTTTCTCAATTTGCCATACTGCGAAACAATACAACAAATTCTGTCTTAAACATCCAATCAGGAGTGATATGTTTCACTTAAAAAATGACCAAGAATAATTACCTTTTGGTTGTTTCTCATTATCCAAACACTTTTCTCTTTTAGGTGAGGCATGAGATAATTAAAATGCTAGTCAGTTTGCCTCTCTGATATGTGGGGAAAAGTTTCCCCAATTTCTTCTTGTTTTTCTCTCCCACTTTCACAACCTGGCCAGGGTTACAAGGTAGAAAGAGAAAGAGATTGTTACCAACAACTTCCCAACAATTTTCAAAACTTTTATGCCTTCCTTAAAACTGCACATATGTTATTTCCTTGTATTTCTTATCTGCAACTGCCTTTAATAATCACATAAGCTAAATAATATAAGATTAATTTCTCTCTTTCTCTCTCCCATTCTCCTCCCTGATGGAAGAATGGAAGTCCCATGATAGGAAGATTTGTCTTATTCCTTTCTAGCAAAGGAAAGGACTAAAAGTACAGGGATTAATGAAAATTAGGAATGAAGGCTAAAGAAGGGAAACCTAGGGACTTAGAAAGATGATGGTAGGGAATACAAATAGAAGCAGAGAAGGAAATGGTAGGGATGTGTAGGAAAGCCTAGGTGTTCTTAAAAAGCTTTTGAATTATATGAAAAAGCATAGACAAGATGTTGGAAGATAAACTTAAGATGGAAAGGGAGTTGGCTGGTTTGCAGGAAAAGATTTTATGCTGCAGCGTTGAAACTCTCCTTTAGAAGAGAAAACTGGAGGGTTTCAGGAGTAGAAGAAAAAGCCGTTGGTGGTTTGGCTTGCACCAATGTTAACAATAGAAAAGTGAATGCAGTCCTTGCACAAGCTGGGCTTGATTCTGATCTAAACACAGGTCAGGAGGATGTGTAGGAGGAGAATGAAACAAATGAGGAGTCTGAGGTTAAGCCAGTACTAAGAAGGAAGTAGGAGAATGATAGGGTCCTCACAGTGTTTGGGAAGGCAATTGAGAATTTTGCTCACCAGGAGGTTAGAGATATTTTGAATAGATTCAGATAAAGAATGGGAGAATCAAAGGAATTGAGGATGGTGAGAATTGGTGAAAAAGATAAATTTCCCTGAGAGAGAAGAGTAAATACCCAGCAGATTCAAAGTTAAAATAGATTGACAAGAAAAGAATTGCTTACTGCTCTAATGAGAACAGGAATAAACTTTGGAAGAATAGATGGCATTCCAGTTAACACATTATGCAAAATATTTTCGGGAAAAGAGCTTGATACCATTAGCAGGGAGATGCCACTACACCTCTTCCTGAAATATTATATCAAAGTTCATCACACCTGTAGGGAGAATGGGAGGTTGGACAGGCCTCAGCTCAGATTAAAGAAAGTATAACTCTATTTGAATGATGACCCAAAAACTGCAAATTGAAAAAGAATAAACAATAGCAAATGAGGGGAGGCAAACTCAAGATATGCAGTAGAAGACTCACCTCTAGAAGCTCTCCACCCACAGCACATAAAATACCTGTAGAAAATGACTCTAAACAAATTCTAGATCAGCAGAAGTCAAAAAACGATAGAGTGAAAGAGATTTCCAGGCCAGGGAAGCCTGGAAGGCTAACAAGAAAGGTCTGTCAGACCAACTCAGAGTAGAGTGAAGCCCAGCTTTGGTCCCTGCCACAGCAAGGATAGGACTGGAGTGTGCTTCGAGGCATCATCTGCAGCAGCTGTGGGTCCCAGATTTATACATATTACCAGTGCCATCATCTCAATTCACTCGTAAAGACCAACAGACAGGACGTGTGCCTGAGAAATTAACATAGACCAGCGGAGAGGCCTATTCAAATTACAAACATCTTTTCCATTAAGCCTCCCCACAAACAAGTACCCCTAACCCTTTCACAGTTGCTTCTCTCATCTCTTCTTCTGACTGCTCTCTTACAATAAATATATAAGGTTTATAATGAAAGACTCTTGATCGATTCAATCAAAGGCAAGACTCAATAAAAAGTACTTGACTGACTGAAACTCAAATAGCAGAAGATCCTACTTTGCTTGCTGTTACATTCCTACAGTCCCAAAGTGAGTACCAGGGTCTATCTCCCATGGGCCACATAGAGTCAGTAGGATAATGTGTGTTGCATCCTTGTGCAGCTACAACTAACAGATTAATCCTATTGTTATATCCTTGTTTATGATAATCCCTAAAAGATTGCTGAAAAAAAAGGATTCTGATTAAAACCTATACATTTCAAGCAATCTATGTTATCTAGCAGTACTCCTCTAGCCCCTTCATCACTGGTTCTCACTATTCAAGACACGAACAATTCTCTCATCCTTTGGGTGAATCAATTTAATCTATCAATGAGGTCCTGATGAGAAAAATGCACAATTATATCCCTAAATTCTGTATGGTCACTATGGTTCTTCTGCTTTCTTCTTAATACTGGATGAATTTCAGCCTTCTCATTAACCTGTCTCTCATTCTTCTTTGCATCCTCTCAGGTAACTCAGTCTCTATCAAGCCCAGGCTGTGCAAAGGTGGCATATATGTTCCTTTTCCTAATTTTTTTACTTCCTCTGAGCTAAATGAACAGTAGCTTATTATTCTACTATCTGGGACCCCCCATCTTGCTCTTCTAAAGGAGACCCCCAACATTGTGGCACAGAAAGATTCTCAGACTAACATGTTAACTCCTTTTCCACATGAAATTTCCTTGAATATCTGCTCTACTTTTACACATAAGGCAACAACTTATTAGAAAACTCCAGCTTTTTCTATACACCCCTACCAATTCTTTCCATGTTTCCAAGAATATTCCTGCAAACATCTTTCCAACTGTCTAGGCTCTCCCCTATGTAGCCTCAAGTTCCATTTTTCACAGAGTCCTGTCATCAGAGACTGAAATCAGGGGGTTGCAGCCATTGCTGGAATGAGAAAGCAGCCTCTCAAAAAGAGATAATTTTTTGGTTTAATGGTAGTTTAATTTTTCATTCTTTTGATTTTCTTTCAATGACTCTTATGCCAAACATTATTGAGTTTCTTCTTTCTATTTTATTATTCAGCATGTTCACAACTAGATTAAGATTTCCTACCTTTTTTATTATAAGGTTTTTTCAAGTTCTGTTCCAGGAGCTGTAATTTCATTCTTTAACTTTTACTCCATCTCTTCTTTTATTACATCCATCCATATTTTGGGTTCTCTTGACTTAAATGCATACTTTTTTCCCTGGAAATTTCCTTGGGATTATTATGGAATTCTAACTTTTAGAATATTCTCTTAGTGTGGTTTGAATACTTATATTCTCTTGGTTCATATTGTCAGCCTTCCCATTGTCAGATAGTAGAAATCTTTTTGCTCTTTCTTTTGTTAACAAAATTTTGAAATGCACTCCAGTCTGGATTCCTTTCTAACATGGGAAACATCACATCTGAACAGAACAGTGTAGAATCAGGTGTATCAGTAGCATCATTTATTTCAGAGAGAGGAAAACAATGTACATGAAAGAAAACTCTACACACCAGAAGGAGTGTTTCACATACTGGAGTGCAGATAATGCTTATAGACGTACTTGGACTGGACTATGACATAATCACTTTTAGCCACTGAGTTGCTGTTCCCATGGGTCCTGTGGGAACAGAATTGTCACAAGTCTTGGGAGTCATGATTAATCTATGGTGTACAGAACTATAGTTCTGTAATGAGAACAGAAGGACAGTCAGTGACAAGAAACAGAGGTTGTGAAGATGTGATGGATATCCCTGGGAAACAAGAGGAGTTAAATCCCTCAGTGAACACCTGATGCTGGTCCAAGCAATACACTTTGCAAGAGGCTACAATCATTTCAGAGTGTAAAGATCATTTCAAAATCTCCCTGCTGGTTTTTAGCTCTGGAAAATTGCATAATATCCAAAATATTTTCACATTTTTCATATGCTCTTTATAGTTATTTCAGGCATTGCCATATTTTCTCATCACTCTGTGCAGATTCCAGTGTAGGACGGGAGGCCCCCATATGGTCACACTGATTTCTCAACCCTCAGTTTAGAGTATGTAAGCAGAATTGGCTAATAATTTATTTTTAGCTTAATTCCTTCCAGAAAGCTTAGTCTAGAGAACTAAATGGGACAATGCAGTCCTCAATAGGGAGAATAGGATTGGGATACTGCTATATATGCTCTGTACCTTTCAAGCTCTGTCTTAGCTGGCATGATATCCTAGCATCTGTAAATTTCCCATCCTCTACCACCATTACCACTGCATAACCCTAAGAATGCCATTACTGGAGGACATTTTGTTTTCCTCTTCCCATCTGTAAATCCTGAGCCAGTGAAGCTCTTCTCCCATCCAAGTTGCTGTTTGTGCCCTTGTTTCTCAAAAAGGACCATGGTATCAAGAAGATGATTCCATATCTTGCAAGTGAGTTGGATTAAAGTAAGGGAAGGCTAAGTAAAGTGACCTGCCTCACTTTGTCCTCCAGAGCCATTTGGGTCCAACGGCAACATATAAATCTGGACAACTGGAAACCTGGCATCCAGATTAAAGAAACCATGGATCAAGTGGTTTAACAAGAATCTTTTTTTTCTATGCTCTCAACTCTAGGAAGGCAGAAGGAAAAAAAAAGCAACCTCAATACTGGCATTTTATTGTATATATGTATTTGATTACCACCATTCTTCCCCATCTTCCCTCAGTTTCTATCTCAATTTCTCACTTAAAATCTGTTTTCATCTCTCCCTCAATCTCTCCGTCTGCATGTCTCTGTATCTGTTTCTACCTGACTGTCTCTATGTGTGTATGTGTGTCTGTCTCTGTTTCTCTTTATACCTATGTCTTTTTTAGTCTCTCCCTTTCAGTCTCTATCTCTGCATGTTTCCCTGTGTTTTTGTCTTTCTCTCTCTGTATCTGTCTTTCTAGTTCTTTCTCTTACTATGACTTTATGTGTCACTCTGTTTCCCCATCTCTGTCATTCTGTGTTTGCCTGTGTCCATATTTGCATCTCTGTGTCTGTCTCTGTGTCTCTATTTCCCTTTATGTATATCTGCCTGTGTGTGTATGTTTCCGTGTCTCTCTCTTTCAGTAATCATTACCTCCTTTAATTTGTCCAACCTGTTTGTTGTTCCTCTGATTCCTCTTCCATTATTTGCCATTTTTCCTAAATATTGTCCTAGTACAGGAATTCTTATCCTTTTACCAGTCTAGTGAAGCCTATAGGCCTTTTCACAGAATAATGTTTCTAAATGTATAAAATAAGATACATAGGACTGCTAAGGAAAGTAATTGTATTGAAATGCTAAGTTCAATTTTTTTCAAAAGTAAATTAAAGGACCATAGGCTGAGAATCTCTGTAGAGGAAGCTAGATCTGACTGCGACTTTCGTGCCCCCATCTTTGCTGGAACCAATTATATTTTGTTTTAGCAAACCTTATTTGACTCCATAATTAATCTAATATTCTCTAGACTTTATATGGGAATACAAAGAAACAGAACATATTTAAGCAACCTCTACTATCATCCTCCAATTATGACCTATCTCCCATTATATTTCCACTCTGCTATGCTTCCAGGACATATGTTCCACTGCTCACCCCTTCTGCAATATGGCATCTCCTCCACTCATATCCAAATTAAGATAATCAAAATTTGCATAAGTTAACCCTCTAGAATGATAAGACATTGTACAAATAATGCATTTTTGCTTATTGTAATGAAATTTTCATTCTTAATGGTATGATCTTTCCCATGCATTAATAGGCCCATGTGACCTGCTTAAGGTACATGGAATCCTGATTCACATGAGTCAAGTCACCTGGAACAGGAAAGGGTGGAGCAGGAAGAGGTGGAGCTAGAACAGGGCTGAGAGGAAGTTATTCAGAGATCATTCAGAGCTGGGAAAGGCAGCTCCTAGTGTGAGCGGGAGAGCTTGTTTGTGATTTTGTTTAGGGGAGCTGGTTTGGGGGAAGACCCTAGCAGGGGAAGGCTTGGGGATGCATTGTGGTTGTGTATTGATATTTTTTTTGCTATGATAGATTTAACTTTCTGGTATTGAGATTCAGGTTTCTGTTCTTTGAATAAGTGTTTTGGCTTTGTCTTCCATGTGGAAAGTCTCTTGTATTTCAAGATTCAGAATCTTCCCAGAAGGTTCATGTCTGCCATAGGCACTGTGAATATTGCTTTGGTGCTACAGACATCTCATAAATCTTCCTTTTCCCAGCCCTAATATTGTTGCATTAGTCTATAGTCATGCCCATTAAATAGTTATTGGGAATGGAGTGAGAAAAAGGAGATGGATTAAGCATGTACTAAGGATAACTAGTTTTCTTCTTTCTGTAATATACATAGTTTCTACCCATTTATCTAAGCTTAAAAATGATGAGTATTGTCTTCATTAGATGTTCTTAGAATTCTCTTAACTCTGTAAGTCTTATTCTATCATTCATCCATCATGTGTAGTGAGCATCTGCTATGCACAAATCTTTGTGCCACCTCCTCACTATCCAAAAGAGCAAGTATCTGTAAATAGATATGAATTAGAAAGAAATGCCTTAGTTACAGTCACTAGACATGAATTTTAGTTTGATATACAACAAATCTCCAAACTAAATTCATATCCATCTAGCAGTCATCTAAAGCAGGGCTTAGCCAACTATGACCCAGGGACCAAATTCAAACCATAGCCCTTGAATTATCTTTTGCTTGTTGACAGTATAAAAATAGGCAACAGGTTAGACATGAGCTCTAGGGCATAGTTTTCCAACCATTTTTTTTCTGTAGAATCTGATCCTATTATGACTACTGAGGGACATTTTCCCCTTTCTTATTTTTTTCCCTCCAGGGTGTTTTAATCTTGACCTTCTTGAAGTTCCTAATGTGGAGGAAAACACCTCTCATCTCTGTGCCATTGGAGTATTTCTTGACTGGAGCTCTCTCTCCCTACTATCACATCATCTTCCTTCAAGATTCAACTAAAGTGCTACTTTAGATCAGTCAACAAGTATTACACCTACTATGTGCCCAACACTGTTCTTAGTGCTGGGGACTAAGGGTGAGTGAGGAAAATTTGTAAGTACAAAGAATGAACAAACCATACTCAAAATGAGCTTTCAATCTCATGGGGCAAAAACAGGCATATATAAAAACATATATGGTATAAAGATAATAAATACAAATATATAGAAGTAGTTAAAGAAGGCAGTTTGGGACGGAGGGTATGGCAATTAGAGGGATCAGGAAAGATTTCATGCAAAAGATAGCCCCTAAGTTGCCTCTTAAAAGAACACTAAGACTTCATGAGGTAGAGGTAAGGAGAGAGGGCATTTTAGGTATGAGGTACAAGCAATGTAAAAGTACAGAATGAAGCGGATTATCACAGGTGAAGACCAGAGCGGTGGTTAGTTTGGTTGTGACATGCAAGAGGAGAAATAATATCCAGCAAGGTTGAAAAGATAGAATGGATCAAGGTTGTGCAGAGCCTTACAAACTAAAGAGGGGCTTTTTATTTATCCTAAAGTCAATAGGAAGTCATTGGAGTTAGTCAAATAAGGGAGTCACATGGTCAATTCACCTTCAACATGAAGTCCTTTCTGATCCCACCAACTGGCAATACCCTCCCCAAACTATTTTGCATTCATTTAGTATTTGTTCTCTATATATTTATTTAGAGAAGCAATGTGACCCAGTGGATAGAAGTCAACCTTGGAACTAGGAGCACCTGAATTCAAGTTTTGCCTCATATATTATGACTATGTGACCTCTGGCAAGTCACTTACCTCTCAAAGTGTAAGCTGAAGAGAAGGTAACAACATGCATTGGTAGAAGGAGTTTCCCCTTCCAGGACCTCCATACCCTGATAAAAACACAAGTCTGTTATAGATATGCTTATGTATGTACACATATATTTATAGATATATGCATACATATGTGTGTAAACATATAGTATGTGTGTAGAATAAAAATGTTTCTGGGCAACATATATTTCTGTGTGTATATATATACACACACACACACACACACACACACATACATATACATTTACATATAGATGTATACACGTTATTCATCCCTCATTTTGGAGGAGAACCAATAGAATCATGGGTGATGTCTTCACTTGCATACAAATTGAATTTAAGTGAAGCAAAGCTTCACACAATCATCAGCCTCACTCACTCTTCCTGAGTCATCAAAGTCCAGTGTCAAAACAAAAGCCTGGCAGTTGATGATGGCCCTGGATACAATGGATAACTTTAGCATATGTGATGTCTGACCAAGCTCTAAATACTCCCCCGTGTCTGCTTCAGCCATCTTCATGACCTTTGGAAGAAATTGCTCTTTTTTGTCCTTTACACCAGGGGAAGTCTTCACATGCTTGGGGCAGACATCCACCTAACTCTCTGATGGGTTTGAGGCCTGTGGGTTACCCTCAACGTGACTTAGTCAATTTTCCCAGGTAATTTTATCAGAGTATGGTCAGTAAGAGTAGCACCTCTAGTGCAGGGATTTGCCAAGCACTTTTGCAGGACTGTTCATCCACCTTTGGCGTCAATCTTTGATCCAACTCTCACCTGTGGCTCCAAAAAGTCATAACATATACAGCAGTAGAGATATGATATATGTATACATATAATAGTCACATTATTGTATGCACATAAGTGTGTCCTCATGTATATACATTTATGTGCATATTATGGGTATGTGTATACATGTGTATATTTATATGTATACATATATGGGTATATTCTCATTTTTTGTCTATGCATTCCCATAACCTACTATGGTTTCTAGAACATGATAGAAGCCTATGAAATGTTTGTACATTGACTGATCATTGATTCATTGCCACCCTTCTGACCTTCAGATATCCAGTTAACTTCCTTACTTTGAATGAAAATCCTTTGTTTGACCAAACCATTTAATTGTATTGTATTTTTTTCTTCTCTTCACTACTAAACATTGAAACAAAAATTCTCTTTCTACTGCCTACATTTTCCCACCATTTCAATGAAATATCTAGAATGTAGAATATTAAAGTTTAAAGAAATTTTAACTAATTTATGTTCAACTCTGTTTGTCTTTAGTTAAAGAAAACATAGTTAAAGTTACATGCCCAAAGTCAGATAGTTTATAAGTGGCTAAAGTAGAATGAAACTTTAGGACTATGATCTTTGTTTTTAGTCCCCTTTGGACTGAAGTAAGTTATCTCCTTCAGTGACTCTTGTTTATACTCCTGTTCTCTAACTTTGGCCATTTCTGAAGCTATAGTTCATGACTTTCTGCTCCTGGCTCTCTCCTCTCCTTAGAAGAATTTATCCATTTTTTTCTAGTTCAGCGTTCATATGAGTGACTTACCCATCATCATTGCACATTCTTACTTCCCACTCAAGTTCCAGCCCCCAATCTCAAAATGTTAATTGGACATTTTCCCCTGGAATGTCACTAAAAATATCAATCTGTCAGAAACTGAGTGGATGCATGACTGTACTCATCTTCCTAGGGATAAAAAAAAAAAAAAAAAAAACTTTCTTCCAAAGAACCACAAGAGCAATATCTACCATTTCAGCTAGTCTTGATATTTCTTTGACTTCCACTTCTTCTGCTTTCCCTAAATCAATTTTATTCACAAAGCACTCCCTTATTCTTCTATCACACCATTTTGTCCTAGTTTTCACTCTCTCATGACAGGATTACTGCAAAAGTATTTACACTGGAATGCATGACTTCAGAGCATGAATTACTCTGCCAACAAATTAACACTTCTAAAACATTGTTTTATTGCTTTCATTTTCCCAGTGTATAGCACTACTCAGTCCACTTCATGGCTCCCTGTCACCTACAGGATAAAGTCAAAGTTCCTCAGAAAATCCATCAGGGTCCTCAATTCAGTGATTTACCTTAGCCAAACTCATGGCTCCTCAGCACATAACTCTTCTACAATCAGGTTTCTCTCCTCAGTGGGCTCACAAAGCTTTTTCTAAACTATTGCTCATTCTTGTGCTTAGTTAATCATCCTTGCTTGAAGTACTTCCTTCAGTCTTCCCTATACGAATCTTACTCACTTTTCAAGACCTGAGCTAACCCCTTGTATAAAGTCCCCCATTATTACACTTCTATTCATTGATTTCTTTGCCATTTAAATTCCTGTAAAGTATCTGAACCACAAATCCAACACTTCTTCATAGTGTATACTGTTTAATTCTTTTCTCTTTTGTGCGGATATCACTGTTAGTGATATCAGAATGGGAAGTATGTCTTTAGGGTATTTTTTTGTATTCTCCACAGCAGGAAGAACAGTAGTAAAATAAGAATAATTGTTGCATCAAAGTTTCTGAGGTAATGGATTCAAATTTATGGCATCTGCTATAATATAAGGTGAATATCTTAAACTGTTAATAAGTCCATTGGTATAATAATTTACCCTGAATTCAAAGAGGTCACACAGTTTCACTTTCCTATTGAGCAATAGACAGATGACACCATTTGGGGAACATATTTCTTTAACTTTTTGACTAGTTCAAGAATGGCTTTGTTTTCCTCCATTAGTAATTCACTTATTTCATGTAAAATGTATGAGAAATAATATTTTCAATACAAATACCATCATTTAAGTAAGAGTGATGCATTGTCATAATAAGATTAATTTGTTAATGATCTCATGATGTTTGTGAAACAACTACCATCGTAGAACATCAAGTTTCAACATTACTTTCAACAAGTTTAATGATGTAATAAGTGTTTTCTGTGAAAATCCACTTTCCAACACAATCCCTTCAGAAAACTTCAAGCTCAGAACCAAATAGTGCAGGAGAATACCCTACATTAAGTAAGGAGTGATCATATTGAACTCTTAAAATTAAGTTAAGGCCATTTTTATGAGATTTGTGGGGCCAGAGGGTTTATTTTGACGTTTTTATTTGTTTTTTTTTTCTTAACTTGTATTGTTTTCCAGTTTTCATTTATTTTTTATTAGTATCATTTCTCTTATACTCTAGAGACTTGAAATGAAAACACAAAGAAAAAGAAAGACTTTGTACAAAATCAACTCCTATTACCTAATGCTGACACATTGTCCTTTACGTATCCTACTGAATCGTACAGTGGCATAGGTCCATGATACTATGCATAATGTTCAAGAGATTCCTCTTTTCCATACTTACTTCTGATGGTGCACTAACTTCTTGAGTTTTCTGATCACTACTGTATGACACTATCCATACTGAAAATAATCTTATTTTTAAGACTTAAAATTAAGATATTTATAGTACCCTAATTCAAAATTTCTATATTTATTAATTCATTTCTCAATTGGACTTTACACTTTTCTGAGTTAATGCTATCCAAAGGATTTCTCCTCCATTTATTGGATAACTTTATTTATGAAAAGCTTAACCATATTCCAACCAGAAAGCATCAGTGCACAAATTGTGTTCCACATCCCCCTGAAATGATTTTTTGCACGACTTTTCTCAGGGCACTAATCACTTCTTTGTTTCTCAGGCTATATATAAAAGGGTTTAAAAGGGGAATTACTATTGTAAAAAAAATAGCAAGGGGTATGTCTATGGCTCCTTCATCAACGGCACCTGGTCGAATATACATGATGAGAAGTGAACCATAGAATATTGATATAGATACGAAGTGGGATGCACAGGTGGAAAAGGCTTTGCCTCGTCCCTCCCTTGATTTCATCCTAAAGATAGTAAAAAGGATGAAAAGATAAGATAGTAAGACAACTCCTATAGTGAACACTTGAATTGAGCCTGAGAAGATAAATATCATCAATTCATTAATATAAGGGTCAGTACAAGAGAGTCGGCATAAAGGAATAATATCACAAAAAAACAGATTAATTTGATGTGACTTACAGAAAGTTAATCTGAATAGAAAGCCAACATGAATCATGGAATGTAGGTTGCCAGCTACGAGTGATCCAATGATCATCTTAATGCAGAGTTTCTTTGACATCATGATGGGATAATGAAGTGGATTACAAATGGCCACATAGCGGTCATATGCCATGGCTGCCAGGAGAAAACAGGCTGTAGTTTCAGCTAAGCAAAAACAATAAAATTGTACCATACATTCATGAAGGGAAATCATTCTATCCTTAGAAAAGAAGTTCATTAACATCTTAGGAGTAATAGCACATGAATTAAAAGCATCCATGAATGCCAAGTTGCCAAGAAATAAATACATAGGTGAGTGTAGTTTGGGTTCAGTTGAAATTAATATCACCAATCCAAGGTTGCCTATTATGGTTATCAGGTAGATTATAAGAAAAAGTGTGAATAGAAGAATCTTCATCTCTTGATAATCCGTAAATCCAGTGAGGATAAACTCAGTTGTCAAAGAGACATTTTCAGCCATCTCCATGTCCTGAAAACAGAGATTTTGGATAGATATTAGAATGCACCTCAAAACATACCTACTTCTTTCTCCTCACGTCTTTCAGAAGAATTTAGAGTGCAAACAAGTATAATTTCCTTTGGTGTTGTATCCTTAACTCTAAATTATACCCAACTCCGTCAATGAATATTCATTAAGTGTAAGGCACTGGGCTAAGTGCTCTGGATACAAAAAGTGGCGAAACACTACTCACGGCCTCAAGGAGTTCACAGTGGGGGAGAGAATACATAAATAAGTATGTACACACAAGCCATTTACTGGATAAATAGGAAATAATTTATGGAAAGAAAGCACTAGAATTAAATGGGGTTGCAAAAGACTTGCTGTAAAACATAAAATTTTCATCAGGACTTGAAGCCAGGGAAAGCAGTAGGAAGAGTTAAGGAAAGGGAGAATTCTAGGCACAGGGGATAACCCAAGGAAAAGCCTAGAGCCCAGAGATGGACAGTCTTATTCACTTCCAAGGGAATATGAATTTCTTTGAGCTTTTATAGTTGTAGCTTCTGAAACTTTCTTGGATGCCAGAGAGAAAAGATCAAAATAGTTTGGTCTGAACACTTTTTCCATGGTTTAAGAAAGTATCCTGTGTTCAAAAGGTTCCTTTTCAAGAATATATGTAAGCCTAGTCTATTAACAAATAGGAGTGTGATATATTTTAAAACTATGAAAAAGTTAATAGTTGATGATCTCCCACATAGGAGTTTTTTTTTTTAAATTAAGTGTCATTTGCTAATATTTTCCTTTAGCTGACAATGACTACACTCAATGGTGCATCTATTCCAAAACCACATGCTCTTCAATATGTTGGGCTTGGAAATTCCACAAGAATTAGGATTGGTGTATTCGTAATCTATCCTTTTCACTCTTCAGTCTTAGACAAAGTTATAAAAATTCCTCCTTGCCAGGCATTGCTTTTGATATCAATATTCTAGAGAAGGTCACTGCAACGTTTTGGATTCCCTTAAAATGTTACTAAAGCTATTACACTGAATTTTTACAAATCATTTTTAATTTATTCATATTCTGATACCTGAGTAAAGAATTCAATAAGGTTAGTACCCATTGTACCATGATAATCTTGCTTTGCTTGTCCCAAAAATTCCTCTTAAAAGTTTGAAGGAGTACTGTAATACTAGATTTACAAATTTTGGTAAGCATGTCTCCATTTATATTACTGATACTCTTTGTTGAGGAATAAGAACTGGATATAGTATTTCATTTGTGTATGAAACTTCATGTATAGAAACATTCCTTTTTCAATTCACTTTGGCACCTTCTCTGCAACTTGTACTCTTAGACTAATTGAGAAGTAAAGTGATCTGTCCAGGGTCACATAGATAGAATGTATTGGTAGGACTTGACCCAAGTCTTCTTAGTTCTAAGATTGATTCTCTCTACTATATTTCCTCTCTTTAACCTTTCTTATTTGTATTAATTTTTAATATTGCTTACCCTCTGAGGTTTATCTCCTATTTTTAGTGTATTATTTTCTGGAAGATCCACCATTATTTTGATCAATTTAGTTGTCCTTTTCTGGGCTTCCTCTTTCTCTGTTCAATCTCTTTTAGAGAGCCATAATGATGACTTCCACAGAATTTCAAGAACAAAGATTCCTGCTTCATAATGAAGTAGAATAGTATGTTTGTTATGCTTCCAAAACATCGATCATGTTTCTTCAATGCTCTTTTTCATCTTTCTCATTACATTTAAACCACAATTTTCAAGGAACAACCTATGCAATCTGCCATATTCTAGCTACAATAATTAGGGTTACTTTTCATTACTTATATTATCTTACATCTACACGCAATTGAAGCTCAGTCTTCTACTTTCTGCTTATAAGGTATCAATACTAAAGTTTACTGTCTTATATTTCCCTCAGGAATTTATTTAAAGCATGATTTAGTTTTAATTATTTCAGATCTAAAAAGAGAATTTTCAAAATACCATTAGTATTGCATGGGTAAAATGAAAAATTTCTGTATGTTTTGTAAATGTTTAAAGAAGGTCTACTAAAAATATTGATCTTGGAAGACAGAAAAATATGACAATCTTTAGTTAATTTTCTGGAGTCAGAATATCAGTTGTGATTTTCTTGTAGCAATGATTATATGGACAGCCATCGTTCTCTTAAATATTAACCAACATTTGCATATCATGTGAGGATTCACAAAATGATTTGTGCATTTGTATATATATTATACATATATATGTATATGTATGAATAAATTTCATTTGATACTACGGGTCCTGACAAATATTCTAGATTTCCATTATTGATACAAGTTAAAAAATGAAATGAACACACAAGCTATTCATAGGCCTTATATTACAGGTTCAATCAATAAACATTTTTTAAGAGATTTTCCTAGGCATGAGTGGTACAAAGACAATAATAAAATAATTCCTGTCCTCAAGGAGCTTATACTCTGCAGTGTATATGCTCTACAATATGCTGTATGTAGTACATATCCAGGTACTGTGCTGAGTATTCAATATAAAAAACAAAACAAATAAAGCCAACAGTCCCTGCTCCCACCAAAGAGCTTGCATTCTACTGGAGGGCAACCACATGGACACATTTTAAGAAGCAGTGCGCTGGAACCTGCCCAAATGGTCTGACCAAAGTACATTATTACATGTTGAATGTGAGCATTTACGCCTTGGAAATCAGCAACAGTACAAGTCAGGGCTTGAGTCATCACTTTGTTGATTGTCTAAGCAAGTGATGGGGAAAATGTTACTAATGTAGCTTAAACTGAATATTGTAACACACAGATTTCTCATGCTCCACAGAGAGCTAGTTGTTAAATATTTACTGGTATAACCTTGAAGCTTAGTATCTACATGCACACACATGTAATAAAATATATATATATAATATTTATATGTGTATATCTGTAAGTATACATATATATACATATACATATGGAGGGAGGAAGTGAGGAAGAAGGAGAAGAAGAAAGAATGAGAAGAAGTGGGAGGAAGGAAAGGAGTAAGAAGAGGAGGAGAAAGAGAAGAAAAAGAAGAAGGAGCAGAAGAAGGAGAAGTGGAGATTTAGCAGAAGATGTACAAGGAGAAGAAAAAGAAGAGGAAGGAGGCGGAAGGGAAGGGGGAGGCAAAATTTCTGCAAAATTTTGAAAAAGATGATAGCTATGACTTTTGTCTCTTTTTCATTAATCTCTTGACAACTTTTCCTCTAAAATTTATTTTATGTCTGTCTATTACTCTCCAGTCAGAGGTAACCTCTGTCCAGAGATTATTAACCTATTTATTTCATGAACACCCTGATAGTCCGGTGAATTTTAAGAATCCTTTCTCAGATAAATGATTTTTTTAAATATGTGAAATAAAATACAATAAAAATACAATCATAAGGAAGCCAATCATACAGTAATAAAACATTTTAAGTTTCCAATCCAGTCCTAAGTCTCACCACTTTATAACCAGATCACTAAAAACACACTTTATTGGTCTCCCTTCTTCCCCCTCTTGACATGATGAAGCTTTAGCAAAGTGAAAAGGCATCCATCCAAAAGAGCACTCATAAAAGTAAAGGTTTATCTTTGAGCAAGTCATTTACTCCTCCCCACCTCAGTTTTCCTACATGTAAAACAAGAGTTTTGATTAAATGGTCTTTGAAGATCTGATTAGCTCTAGACATATGGCCCAGTGATTAATTAAAAAGAAAAAGACAAGTAGAAAATACACACCTAGGTGGCCCAGTGGACATGCTGGGGCTGGAGTCAGTAAATGGTTGTCAGTCAGTCTTTTCAGTAATGTTAAACTCTTCATGAACTCATTTTGGGTCTTCTTGGAAAGCATAGTAGAGTAATTTGCCATTTCCTTCTCCAGTTCATTTTACAGATGAGGAAACTAAGGTAAAAAGGGTGAAGTGACTTGCCCAGAGTCACACAGCTGCTAAGTGTCTAAGAGACCAGATTTGAACTCAGGAAGATGAGTGCCACCTAGCTTCCCCAAGAAAACCAGAGTTTATATCCAGCCTCAGATTAGCTGTGTGACCCTGGAAAAGCAACTTAATCTCTATTTTCCTCCATTTTCTCTCCTGTAAAATGGGGAAAATAACAAGACCTATTTCTCAGGGTTATTGCAAGGATTAAATGAAATAATATCTGTACAATACTTAGCACAGTGCCTGGCAAATAGTGTCAACCAAAAATAATATCATAAATCCATGAAACATTGCATTGCTACTAGATTTATTACAAAAGAAATGAACGTGCATGTGGAATCTTAAGCAAATGAATAGGGTTTCTAACAAATAGAAGCTTGCACATTTATGAAGTTGTCACAAATACAGAGAATGGTACCACAAATCTCCATCTAATTGGGAGTGTCAGGGAAAGAGAAATCATGATTAACAAGATGAAACCAGCATTCTTTCCCTTGGGAACTGTTATGAACATAGATCTGCTTATCTACACAGACCCCAGATGCACAAGAAGTTTCTCAGTCCAGTACAAATTGACTGGAACCTGTCTCGACATCCAATAATACACAGGCAATCCAAACAACAATTTATGTCAGCTGGGGTAGTGGCAGACAGGCAGTGGCTGAAGGTGGGGTGAATGGTAATGTTTCTTCTTGACTAGTTCAGGGCCTCTTGCATACTCTGGATCCAATGTTTCTCAAAAATATGGAGACTCAAAAGGACAAATTCAGAGAATGCCTTAACCTCAGTAAGGGTGATATACATATTAGCTAGGAGGAAGAGGAGGAGGAGGAGGAGAAATTGATTGCAAGTGATTCTAACTAGGTGCCTCAGTGGATAGAGTGCTGGACCTGGAGTCAGGAAAACCTCAATTCAAATTCAGCCTCACTCACTAGCTGTGTGAGCCTGGGCAAGTCACTTAAGCTATTTGCCTAATTCCTTCCTAAGAAGGAAATGGTAAACCACTTCAGTGCATTTAACATGAAATCCCCATACAGGGTAAAAAGTCCAGCACAACTAAGCACCACAACTACTCTCTCTGGGGTCTTCCTTTCTTCTCCCTTTATACTCTCTCCTTTGTTTCAAATAAAATATCTTTAATGTGCTTAACAGAGCTAAGAATAAATGCTCATTCTCTTCCCCCTTTCCTTAGGCCTTTGTTGATCTCATCAACTCCTATGAGTTTTATTGTTACCTCTATAGAAAAATGACTATCATCTATCTATTTTTCTATCTATCTATCTATCTATCTATCTATCTATCTATCTATCTATCTATCTATCTATCTTTCTATCTATCTGTCTGTCTGTTTATCTATCCTCCTGTCTATCTATATATCAATATCTATATCTATATATCTACATACATATATCTATGTATGTAGATATATAGATATAGATATATATTTGGTATGTTACATCTCATGGATTCTTGTTCTGCATTGCCAATTGACTGCCAGACATCCCTACTTGCATATCCCATGTGCATTTAAACTCATCATGTCCAAAATGGAAAACATTATATTTCACCCAAAAGCCTTCTTCCTCTAGACATCACTGTTTCTGTCATCTAGATTCATATTTTTTTAGAAATCCTTCCCTCTCAGATGTACATCAATTGGAAAATGGTTGAACAAGTTGTGGTATATGAGTGTAATGGAAAAGTATTGTTTCATGTGGAATGATGAGCAGGGAGACTTCAGGAAAACCTGGAAAAACTTACATAAACCAATGCTGAATGAAGTGAGTGAACCTGGGAAACATTGTTCACAGTAACAGCAATACTGTGTAATGACCAGATTTGACAGACTTAGCTGTGCTCACCATCATAAAGATCTCAGACAATTCCAGAACTAATGATGCGAAATGTTATCTACATGCAAAGAAAGAACTATGGCTTCTGAGTGCAAACTGAAGCACACTATTTTCTTTTCTTGCTGTTTTTTTCTTTCTCAAGGTTTTTCTCTTCTGGTTTGATTCCTTTTCACAACAGGACTAACGTGGAAATATGTGTAATATGATTGTACATGGACAGCCTATATAAGATTGCACGCCATCTTGGAGAGGGGAGGAAATCAGAACCCCAAATCTTATACGAGTGAATGTTAAAACTAAAGATTTTTTAAATTATCCTTTCTTCTCCCTTACCCCTCTCCATATTCAGTTATTTGCCAAGACTTGTTGATTCTATCTCTGTAACATCCCTCTATCCTTTTCTTCTTAATCACATAGAGTGCTGATTGGTTGATAAATAATGATGAATGATGGGTGAAAATGATGATGATGATGATGATGGCTAGCATACACCTAGCACTTGTGGACTTTCAATGCGCTTCACACATGATCACATTTTATCCTCCCAACAATCCTGGGAAGTAGGTTCTAATATTATTATCCCCATTTTACAGATGAGAAAACTGACACAGAGAGAGGTTAAGTGACTTGCCCAGAGTCATACAGCTACTAAGTGTCTGAGGACAGATTGGAACTCAGTCAAGACTTTCTAACTCCAGGCTCAGAGATCTCTTGATTGTGTCACTTTGCTGCCCTTTCTTAGGCTTCTCTCCCTCATTGCCTCTCTCCCTTCTTTCAGTCTTAACCATTCCCAACCTATCTCCCACACAACTACCAAACTGGTATTTCTAAGAAACAAATCTAATCATATTACCTCTTCACCCAACATTCATACTCAAAAATCTTCACTATTCCCTGTTGCTTATAGAATACAATATTAAATCCTTCGATTGACCCTCCCACTTTTCCAGTCATATTTCATGTTTCTCTGCTTTACTCAGTCCAGTCAACCACCCTACAAGCTGTTTCCCTTATGTGACATCTCTTTTTCAAACTCCAAGACTTTTCACAAGTAACCTCGATGCTCTCTCTACACAAGTCTGCCTCTCGAAATCGGAGCCTCCTTCAAGAAACAACCCAAGTAACACCTCTTACACAAAGTCTTTACAAATCCTTCCCTCTTAAAAGAATCTTTATACAGTTTTCTGCATATGCTTTGCTTGCTTTTCCGTTTGGCTATTGTGCACTCCATCCATGTACAATGGAAGCTCCTTAAAGACAGATGATTTTTGATTTGCTTTTGTCTTTGAATTTTCAATGCCTTGTACATAGTAGATACTTTCAAAAAAGCAATTATTGCATCCAATTAAATTGAACCAAAACGTTGTTCATAGGCTCAAAGTCTTAAGACCACAGGTTTAGAGCTGAAAGGACGTCAAAGGATATCATATTAAACTTTTATTGCTAAAGATCAGAAAAAGTGGGAATTCATAGGACTTATTGGTTATGTGATATCTTGAATGTAAAGAAGGGCCTTGGCCTGTAGTTTCCACTGATTATAAAGGACACTGCAGAAATTGAATGGGATTTGGGCTCTTCAATTGATTTTCTAACACAATGTTGGGAGAGGAGGAAAAGAAGATATCAGGATTGAGAGGGTTACAGACTTCTCTTTATTATAGAGATTAGGGTACTTTCAAGTAAGCTAACAATAACGAATATGTGGAAACACAAAATAGCAGTTTCTGGCTAATACCCATTTCCACTTGCTGAAAATTCTGACATATTTTTCAGAGTTGATGTTGTCACTTGCAACATTTGTTTTTGGTAGTTTGACTCATCTTGTTTATTTATCTCATTGATCTTATTCTTAAACTCTAGAAGGTTCGAAACCTAGTAATGTAAATATATGTAATACACTTCATACTACTGAGCATATTGTGACCAGTGAATGTTGATAAATATTCTCCATTTAATGAGATTTACCCCCTTTTTCTCTCCTTCCTTTCATTTTTATATAGTATCTCTAACTACCCTGTGAGCCTTCTAAATTATACAAGGTTTTTTCCATTGGTGAGACTCTACAAATTACAGGGAAAGAAAATCACCACTGCTAATTATCAGAGTGCTCACACAGAGGCATGGCCCTCCCTAAGGACATAGGACATGATTAAGGAGATATAAGGCCAGTCCCTCTTGTCATCCCTTCATTCCTGCCTCCCCACCACCAAAATTCTTTTTTAAACCTCCCTGGCTGACATTCTGTAGGACCTTTAATTGTTCTATTGAAATGCCAGTCCTTTCATTAAGGGGGTCAATCTTTTCCTCCTTTCCCAATTCAAAAAACATTGAGTAATCTGTGCTGAGTTCTGACTTTAAGGTGTAAAATTGCTAAAATTCAGCTCCCCCCACCCAAATAATATTTTTTCCTATCATACAATTTTTCTCTTTCTTTTAATGAATTGCAATTAAAAGACCATTATACTTGGAATTAGGGGACTTGATTTCTCCTTCCTATTCTTTTCCACGGAGCAATCTCCCTTCCAATATATATTAATGATAGAATCATGTGTGATTATGGGCAAAATACTTCACATGTATGAGTCTCAATTTCTCCCTCTGTAAAATGTGAAAATAGTAATACGTAAATTACCTACTCACTGGATTGATCAGAAGGAAACTCTTTGTTAACTTTAGAGAATAATAAAAGTATGAATTATTTTTCTTGTTAATTTCTTGGAATCAATTGAGTCCTCAATTAGGGCAAATCCATTTCTCTCCAACAAAATGGTATGAAGGACAATTTTATATCCAGTAGTATTTCTACACCAACACAATTTCATCCTATTATATTCTTTGATATCACAGCTAAATTCAGCTGCTGAAATATTTTTTTAAAAGTTCAAATAGGTTACATTGTTTTATTTGTGCCTTGCCTAAGGAATCATATCCACTGCTAAAAAATATTTATTTTTAAATAGTTACTGGAAACACTAAATATTTTTGTAGGTTTTTTTCAATTTTTATGGGAAAAAAGATAGGTCACATATATGAACAGAAGAGAACCAAAATACAGGATAGAGAGCAGGGGAGACTGAAAGATTTTTTTAAGGTTTCCGTCCTACAGTCTTAAGAATTGTGTTTTTTTTAAGATAGTAATTAGAATATTTAATGTGAATGTCTTTACATTGGTGAAAACCCATGCCAGGAACTCACCCTCTCCTGCTTTTCACCTATTACAATATCTAACTTCCCTTAAAACTCATCTCAATTAGGACTTTATGAAATTTTTTCTTATTTCCCTAGTTGTTCATTCCTCCCTGCCTAAAAATATACCTTGAATTTAATGCATATATGATTATATAAGTTCATGTCATTTCCTCCAATAGACTGCAAATTCTTAAGAACAGGGACTGTTCCACTTTGTGTCCTCAATACTCAGTACAGTTCCTGGAGTTTAATAAATACTCATTGATTGACCCATGAATTCAGAGAAGATAAAAACCATCAGCATATTACATGAAAATTCCTTATACAAAATTTTGAAAAATGGTATAATAAGGCATGATTGAATTTTCTTTCCACAGAAATTATTTGAAAACACAAATTATAATTCACGATGATGGCTAATGTCAGAGACAAAAGTGCTTGTATAAGGCAGCAGGTGGGGAATGTAGGCTACCCTACCTGGAAATTAACATAGCTCCTACTTCTCTTTGTTCTGAAAAGGCCTCTTCCTGTATGTCAGTGCCAGATCTAATTCACAAAGGATGGATATAAGAGTCATAAATCCAGTTTTGTCATTAATATGTCTTTGAACTCATAGCATTTGTCAATCCCCTTAGCAACTGAAAGTTCTTCCCAAATTGTCTGCTCTCTGATGCAGACAAATACACAAAAAAGAAAAAAGAATAAAGTATATGAGAAGATGTAATGAAAGAGGGAGCTTACTGAACAATGGATTGCTGGCCTATGGGAAGCAGGCAGGAAATTTGAATCTAAAGCAGAACATTTAAGTGTGTCGGTTGGCTGAAGTATATGTGCTTTCCATTCTGGAGGGACCCATTCACTAGGAATGTAGAATAATTTGCTAAAATATAATGAGAACTTTCCTGGTCTCATTACCAGTATTCTTCTTTGTTTAAAGGGAGCATGTTTCTCACAGTGTGCTAAGGAAAATATTTAAGGAATCTTCTCCTTTGAGACTCCAGACTTAGAGAATTCTCTGTTCCCACCATGTTGCAGACTATCTGTTTAAACTGCACAACTTCTATACCACTGAGTAATCATGTTCAATTACCTTCAAGAACTATGTAATCTTGTATAATCAAAATACTATGTCAGGTAGTAGAATTGCAAAGAAAAGAAATGGCAGTTCTTTTAGAGATTTGGAAAAGTCGTAGAATCAGAGAAGACTTCATGGAGGAAGTGGGAAAGATTTTAATAGGTAGAAAGAACTACAGTCCACATTAAACATGGGAACGCCATACAATCCACCTCCTTCCATAGAATAAAAAGAATTGAGTAGAAGCAGACTGATTTGGAAAAAGGAAAGCAGCATAATTTGGATAGATAAATAATCAATGTAGGCAGTAGGGTGAGATGATTAAAGATAAACTAGAATCAAATTACGAAGCACTTTAAATTCTATAAAGGGTCTATGAAATTTGTAATGAAAAGTCTAACTGACAGAATTTTAGAATAAGAAAGATTTTTATAGCTCATGGATTTCAATTATTCCATCTTATAGATGAGGAAACTGAGACATAGAGACATTTAAAGATGTGTCCCAGACCACTTCTCAGTTTGAGTCTAGCACCCAAATTTTCTGGTTCTTAGCCCGGTGCTTAGTGCAAAACATTGATCTGCATTCTTTCTGTTTATAAAATAATTAGCCAAAAACAAGATGCAACTCTAATCAAAAGGATGAACTCTCAGTCTTTACTGAGCTTAATGTTTCAGAATAATGAGTACATGAAATGTTGTGAGATGCTGTTTAGATTTAAATTCACATAATAACTCTCCTTTTATTCATATTATTTCAAGTGAATTGCAGTAAAAATTGAGTTGTTCAAATAACCTATTTTATTAATCCTATTAAGTAATAATTAACTGCCTGGAAGAAGAATGTTCAGTCCTGTGTAAGCACATGAAGTCATTTTCACAAAAGTTCTATCTAATGTATTCTTCACCAGGCAAAATTTTTACCATTTTTGTAGCTATAAATGGTGTTGAGAATAAATACAATAGATCACATTTAAAAAGCACCTTCCTCACAACAACTTTCTGTGATTGATAATTTATATCATAGAACCATAGACATAAAACTGGACGTTCTGGAACGTTTGAGATTATTTAGATAGGAAAATCTCACAGTTTTTGGTCTCAGATCCCCTTTGTACTCTTAAAAATTACTGAGGACACTCTCAAGAGGTTTTTGTTTATGTAGGTTATTTCTATTGATATCTACTATTTGAAATTTAAACATCTTTTTATTATTACAAAAATAGTTTGGATGTCAAAGATATTTTTAAACAGCTTTGGGGAACTCCAGAAGAACCGTTGATTGTTCAGCCCACTCACTTTAGGAAATGGAACAAGACTAGTTAAGTGATTTGCACAGGGTGAAATAAATTGTCCTGATTTTAGAGGTAAAGAAACTAAAGCTAAGTGAGGTTCAATGAACTTGGGAGACAGGAAGTGAAAGGCAGAATCAAAGTCAGATGCAAATCTCCTGATTCCAGTAACAGAATTCTATCATAACTTGCTTTACTACCATTCAATAAGTTGAAGTACCTTGCACAAGGTCACATACAATTACATTGTTATTTCTGTCTAATTTGAGACTCACAAATATGAAAGTATAGGCGAAAAATGGAAAGGGTCAAAAGGATGTTAATAATTAAAGGGAATGAATTTATGACTTATGACAATGCTACAGTGTCTAGATGATATTTGGCCTGAAGAAAATAAAATTTTTGACACTTTTCTGGAGAATGGATGGCACTTGTAAGGTACCTACTTTTAGAGACTCATTGAAAACAGAGCCTTAAAATGCTTCTCATGAAACTTCAGTCAGATACCCATGCTAGCAGGGGGTACAAATGCACAAAAATAGTAATGAATTATTAGCAATTCTTGGATTGAGCAGGAAGTTTTTCAGATTAATGTAAAACATTGCTTTTTGTTTTTTATTAAATATACAGTAAAAAACAAAGAGACAACTTAGTTTTATAGGATGGGAAGAGAATAGAAATGTACAATATTGTACTCACCTATATTTTAAATTAATAATGAAAAATAAAATTTTGTTCAGAAAGTACAACAGTTATATTAATCTTTTGGCTATCCAACCCATTTATAATCTCTATGCCTTTGCAACAGATATTCCCCATGTATGGAACTGTTCCTCTAAATGAACTTCTACTTTTTAAAATCTCTGGTTTCCTTCAAGACTGAGTACTAGCACCAGTTTTCACAAGAATATAGGCCCCTTCCACCAAATAGTAATTTACTCCCTCCCAAAACTATTTTACATTCATCTCTTATGTATTGTATATGTAAATACCGGCAAACATATACATATATATATATGTGTATATATATATATATATATATATATATATATATATATATATATATATATATAATACCTCCCCTTTTATAACATGAGGTACTTGAAGGTAAAGAGTTTGGTCTTTGATCTCCGATATACAGCACAAGATTTTTCTCATTCTCCTTCCTTCTCCTCACCAAAAGAAGGGAAATTTTGATGACCAGAAAATTTTAATGGCACAAGTTGTCCAGTTAACTTGGGGTTTACTGGCTAGATCTTTATTTCTTTCCTTCCTTCTTCCTTTTTTCTTTCTCTCTTTTTCTTTTCCTTCCTTCCTTCCTTTCTTCCTTCATTTCTTCTTTTCTTTCTTCCTTTTTTCTTTTTCTTTCTTCCTTTCTTTTTTCTCCCTGATGAATATATGGTTAAAAGATCCAGATGACTCTGGAGGAGAAAGTGAGGTTGGTGAACTTGCACAGCCCTCCCTCACTCAAAACAAAGTTAAGTGCAAGTCATGTCAGCATTTCTCTGATGTCATGGGCCTCTTTGAAAAAGAAGGGTGAACCCAATGACAATATAGTAAAATAACAGACACACAATAAATGCTTGCTGAAAGATATATACATCACATATATTTCATTACATAGACAGAAATAGGGGAGAGTTGGAAGAAAGTTGGAAAGGGAGAAATGAGGTAGAGATAAAGAGAAGCAGAAAAAATGAGAGAAAAACAGGCATAGGGAGAGACAGAAGCTAAATCAGAGATGAATTGAAAAGATTCAAGTTCTGAGAAGTGCATATGTTATCTCTTTTAAAAGTCCTAGTGGTTGCTTAACATTTTAATTTTTGTCTCTATACTTGATAGAAATAGAAAATATCCTAAAACTTCTACAAACAGGGAAGGGGCTTTAACATGTTTTGGCCAAAAGGAAAGAAATGAAAATTATGGGAATTTCTGCATATTTACTCAGATTCAATTGAGAGATCCAGAGAAAAGGGAAGCTTACCTTTGGAAATACAGAGATAAATGCAACAAGGGTCACTTCCTTGTGCTGATTCTCTTTCGTGGCTCCAAATCTTAAGATTTGTATTTATTTAGATTTGCTTCACATATGGTAATGAGCACACACACACATACACTTACACACACAAAACACTGAAATCCCTCAATCTTTTCTTTGAATTCCCTTTATAATGAAGTCAAGTTTTCCAACTGGGCATTGTGGACTTGGAGACCTGATCAACAAATCCCATCAGACACAGCCATTTCAACAATTAAAAATATTTACAGCCCTTCACAAACTACCTTTCAAGAGTCAATTTACATTAATCTTTTTCAGCTCTTGCAGTTCAGCCAAACTAGATTTCTTGCTATTCCACACAAAATATTTCATCTGGTATCTCCATTTCATTGTATAACTAAGTTCCTATTGCTTAGTATGCATTGTGTCTTCCACTCTGCCTTTTGGAATTCCCAGTTTTCTTCAAAAAGGTCTCAACTCACAAGTTCCCAATTTTCTTGGTTCCCTATGTGCTTTTGTATAACACACGGGGATGAAAGATTTACTGAACAATTCCATCCACTAGGTAGTTAAGTCTTCATTTCCTATTCAAAACCTATTGGTTTTCATGAGGGGCTTCCAATTCATTGCAAGAACTATTGAAAACCTACCATTACAAAGATACGACACTAGAAACAAGAAAGTTTGAGAAGTTATAGGCTTAGTGGAAAGTATTTTTCAAGTCTGAAAGTATGTAAAGAAAATCATAAGTCAAACACTGAGTATATTATCAAAAGAAATGCAACACAATCTAATGCTGAAACTGAAAAATTTTGAGCTATTTACATGGTGCTGTCAGATGTTAACTACCGCTATGTTTCCAAGATAAAATTAAAATATCCTTGTGAGTTTACTGTGGTGATCTAGGGTACATAATTTGGAAAACACCAATTAATGTCTTTGTACTAATTACCCTGTGTTTATACATATATACATATATTTTACACTTATGTGTGTGTATATATTATGTACTAATACGAGCATGAGTTGGCCTATCCCCACCATAGAAGGATAGCACCTTCAGAACCAAGGATATTTCAGATTTATACTTTAGCCCTAGCACCTATCACAATATATAGTACATAGTAGGCACTTCAATTTTTGATGGATTAATTTAATGGATTGCATTCTTTCATTCATTTATCTTATTTTAAACTTTAATGTAAAAAAAAAATCCAATTCATGATGATTCCATAAATATAGTAGAACTGAAAAAGAGCATTGTCCCTGAAATGGAGGATCACTTTTTTGTACAGTTGGTTTTTAGTTTAGGTATTTAGTATAGCAAATTCAACATGTAACTTTCAAAGCTGTCTGCCTTCTCTGTGAGTCTGTCAGACTTTCTGTTATCACATGGAAATTTAAACACATATACAAGTGTATATGTGGGTATTTCAGTGAACTTTTCTTCTTTCTCTTTCTTTCTTTTAACAATATCCTTATCTTTCTTCTTCCTCCTATCCCCTCCCTGGAATATAGAAAAACAAAACACTTATTAAAATAGCAATATTCAAGTCAAAGAAATTATTTTATTATCTGTTCCCGCAAAATGTGTTAATTTTTATCTAGGGTCAATCACCTCTCTCTCAGTAGGTTGATAAAATTCTACATCATCAGTCCTCTAGAATCAAGATTGTTCATTGCATTGATGACAGTTCTTAAGTCATTCAGCAATGATTTCCTTATAGTGCCATTATGGTATACATTGTTCTGCTTTTTCTACTCATTTCACTCCATGTCATACAAATCTTACCAACTTCCTTTTAACGGTGCATTTTGTTATCTGTTATAACACAATAATCTTTGATTAAATGATACATTTCTCTACAATTTCTACAACAATTCCTCAGTTGATGGGATTATTAATGATTAGTGATTTGTGTTGTTTTTTTTCTACATTTATTGATAGACTGAAAAAAAGGCCAAGGTGTTCTACTGTGTCCAGGTCTATCTCCAGTCATCTTGACTTATGTCTTCCTTTGGACTCTGATGCCTCTGGAAGAAAGATTGGAGTTGATGATGACTTTGAATAGCCTTGCCTCACTTTAATCCAACTCACTTGCAAGTCAAGACATCATCCTCTTGATGTCATCATCCTTTTTCGAGAATGAAGGATAAACAAGAATAGAATTAATAGTTGCAGGTTTTGTTTCCTTTGAAAATGGCTTAATCATATCCTTTGATTGCT